>JALLOT010002910.1:0-11991 GCA_036939595.1 Thalassiosira livingstoniorum | reverse complement strand
GCAGTTTTATTTCCATGAAATGTACGCCAGCTTTATGCATCAAAAGTATGACAAAGCAAAGGATTTTGCTGAAAAATATTTCGATTACACGTGGCGATGGTGGGTGCTGCATTTCAATTATGCAATGCACAGTTTCATTGCCGGTCTCGTATCATTTTGGATATACCGCAAATCAAGAGACACGATTTGGTTTCAGAGAGGAAAGCAGTGTCTAATGGAAATAAGACACTGGGCCGAGGGGAGTGTTTGGAATTTCATCAACAAGAAGTTATTGCTGGAAGCAGAAGAACAATTTTGCAACCACAACATTGAGTCTGCAAAAGAATCTTACGAGAATTCAATTACATCTGCAAATCAACACAAGTTTGTCCACGAGGAAGCCTATGCATGTGAGTTAGCAGCATATTTTTATCACGAGATTGGGGACAAAGCATTATCTTTGGAATATTTTATGAAAGCCCATGAAAAGTATCATGAATGGGGGGCTCTTGCAAAGGCAAATGACTTGCACGTGCATGTTTTGCAGCTGTTTAGTACGAGTGAATATTCTTCTCCATCCTACATGAAATAAGAATTAAACTCTTGATAATGCTGTTCAAATGAAATCTATTTTTGAATGATTGTCATTTCTTTTTTTCAACGCTTAAGCTAGGTTCAATGGGGCATTGCAAAAGCTGACATAGTCAACCCTATTTAGGAATAAACATTATGCAATCATTTATTTGGGGTAGTACCAAAAAGTTTAATTATTTTTTTCTGGATGCTGGTCAAATCAAGTTTCTTTGGTGAATAAAGTGGTAGGTGTTTCCAAATTGCACTTTAAATCTGGCAGTGGCCCCCTTTGATGATCGTTATTTCTGACCTCTTGTGGGCCTTATCTCCATTTACTTTTGCTAACACCATTTTCAATGTAATTTCCAAATCAAAGTCTTCATTATTTCATAAATGTGAGTGCAAAGGAGCATCTAAAATATATTATTGATCACGTACTGAGGCAAAGAGCCTATTTCTCTGCACAGTTTGAGCTTGGCACAATTGTCAAAATAAAAGCACATAAGATATTTCAATGATCAATCAAATAAAGCAAAAGAAACAAATATTTGAAGGTTTCCTACCTATGACTACTTTTTGCAAAGTAAGTATACAAAATGGGAGATAATCCTGGTCACCAATAATGTCCATCATCCTCATCTAAAGGCTGGAAATAATTTCCAAAGTTGTGTATTCAGTGCTCCCTTTAATTCCAAGGATGCATGCAAGGATGTCCATCAGTTGAACTCACTGTAGATTCAAAGCTAGGGGATAGTCAACAACAACATAGTGCTACTCACTTTTGAATCCATGGAATATAAATAGCTATGCATACATAATCTCTGAAGCCATCTTCTAGACTCTTCAAGATTAGAGCCTCCTCATGTTTTCCTCCTTTAGTGTCACACCACACATTTCTGTTGGAACAAGAGCAATATGGTATTGTTAGCAACCATTTTTTTTGGTCTGAAGCATCTAGTACAATCAACTTCATTCTCTCAACAATATCATGGACAGATTGGTTTTTGTTGTCTATAAAAAATGTCACCAAGCTTTGACTCATATGAAAATGACTAATCTATTGCTTGGTTCCAGATATCAACCACCCAACTTAAAGACTATCCATCATCTCTAAACCCACCCAATTTCTCTCAAAAATGTTGCTCCCAGAGATGGGGCCATATATCTAATAACCACCAGTAATTTTGCAAGGATGTTAGCCTGTTAGAGTTGGTTGCTCAAGGTCCAACAAAAGGTTTGTGGTTTATGGGATCCACAAGAGCACCAAATCATTAATGGCAGAAATTGGTTTGAAATTCTGCATTAATGGTCTTTTGAATCATTTGGTAAAATGCACCAAATGGAGATCAATTTGCCAATTAAGTAAAGATCATATTTTTGGGTGTGAATGATACAACAATTTACACTGCAAAAAAAAACAAAAGACTTACTAACTTCTGTACTTGACACCTTGAAGTTATTTCTTGAGAACCTGGTTGGATAAGAGATTGAGATTCTTTGAATCATATTGAGTACCAGTTGTAACTACAACATTAAAGTTCCCACTTTTTATGGTGAAAGGTGAGAAAGGGGAAGCTTCTCAAGTGTGTTGGGCTCAATTTGATGCAGTAGCAATGAAGAAGGGTTTGCACTAGCATTGATGGAGAAGTACACCATGAGTTTGCTAGCAAGTGAGACTGAGGCAACATCACTTGAAACAACTGACATCAATGAGATAATGCAGGTATATGCAAGAGTGAGGAAGAATAAACTGGCAATAGCTTGTTTGATCATGTCATTCACAACTCTTGAATTGTTATTGAAACTTCACAGCTGAAAAACAAGACCATGAACAGGTGGTCTAGTCTGATGAGTTTGAAAATAGAGTGCCAGCCAAATGGAACAATTTCTGAAATTGAGGTTCACACAAAGATGTTGAAGTTGAAAGTGAAAGACAATGAAACCCCAAGAATTTTGGTGAGCAATTGGCAAATATCAAAAATATTTACAGAGGACAGATTTTTACCTTCTATTTGAACCTTTAATTATTTGAATGAACTATTTAGCAGATTTTTATGCCATTTTTTTATTCTTACATCAGGAAGAGTTTGAACCAAAGATTTTTGCATATTGAACCATTATATTTATTTTCAAGTTTTTGCTGTTGTCACTTTAAATGAAAATATTAAAAATCATTCTTCTATGTTTACAATGATTGGTTAGCAAACTCAACTTCATTTATATCAAGCAATATATATATATGAAGATTGATCTCCCAACCTCTAAATTAGGTTCTTTTGAGAGTACTTTTTATCTTAATATAGATTAGATGGATGTGTACCAACCTCTGACTTCAAGTTCTGTGCTGTTGGCTCTATTTTTGAACCAATGCTGAACCTGTATTGAGTAGATAACATCAAATCCAGTTACAATGGCTTAAGGATATCTTCTATACTCTCAATTCTACACATGTTGTAATCAAAAACTCTTGCAAGGTTTTTGGAAATTAATGATGAGTTTTATAATATTTATTTGTATATTTTATAATATGTTTGTTGTCACGTCTGTGTCAGTTAGAATCCAAGAATTAATACTATTACTTAAGCTGCAGTAATATCTCACTTGAAAATGTTATACATTATTTTATTGGTTTATCAAAGTTTTGTCTATGTATTTATCATCCAAGTATTGCAGAATAGTCAAAATCTATCTTTAACAGCACCATCAATAGTATTGCCTAACTTGTCATCAGCAGTATTAGTATCACCAACAACATCAGTTGCATCAAATCAATCAACTACATGTATCCACTGTATTAGTCAGCACCACCTTTACTAGATACAATCCACCTGGTATGATTGTCATAATTTCCTGACTTAACAGAATTATCCTTCAAAATTGCAGCTTAATTTGGCTAAGTTCAAGTAAATTGGTAATCAACTAATTTAATTTGTGTATTGATATTTGAAATACCTACAACCTACTTATTAAAATAAAAAGCTAATAGAATCAGGTAGGGGTTAAAGTACAGTAAGTAAATTTTGTACTTTGTAAAGTTTGACTAAAATTGGTCACTTGGTGCAATACTTGCTTTACTTCTCGTAAGTTTATTTTAAAAATAGTGTTACTTTGGATATTCAGTACAACCTTCAACTTTAAAGTGCAATGGTGTTATTAACTCACTTTACTTTTACTTACTTTAGTTTTTCAAATTCAAACTAACTATTTTAAAAATAAAGAGAGGTAAATATTTTCAACTGTTTTAGAATATGTATCATTTATTCTTTATCTCTTTTTAAGTGGTTAACCTGTACAAGTTTGATAGGGGATTCAATACTACCTTGAATGTACCTACTATCCTCACTGCCTAGAGAACTTACTTTTCACATTACCTTACCATCATCTAGCATTGGTTTTGAGAGGGTGGAAATGGGAAATTATATTAGTAGTGCCAAATCATTTAATTAACCACACAGAGTGCTGCCAAATTTAATATAGATACAGACATGGATAATGATTCATGTCATTTTTTATTCTAGCTGAATATCATGGATGATGTTTGCATGTTAATTCTATTCTTTCCTGGGAAAGGTGGTGAATACTGACACAACTTCTTAGGAATTGCTGCTGCTTACCACCATCTGACACTATTGTGAAAACATATTAGCCTGCTGTATCTCATTCTTGTATTTGTGGATGGAAGGATATTTTAAGCATGCATTTTAGAATGCAGCTAGGATGAACTCATTCTGATCACTTTTTTGCCACTTTTCAACAAATCTTTTGAAAATGTGAGTTCTGATAAGGGGTGTGTGTGTGATGTGAACAGATACAATCTGTAGTAAGGTCTGAAAATGTATTAATTGGCATGTTATTATTTAGCAATACAGTCTCTGCTAAATTTAATTCAATTTGTCACAAAGATGCAATACATAATTATTGAGTAATGTAGTCAAGGTTAGTTTAGAAATTAATTTGTCTCACGTCTTCCCTAATCGTATGTGAAAGTGTGGTGACCACACCTTCAATCTCAAGTTTATGCACACTTTTATAGGATTTTTCAAGTGTGACTAAATTTTTATTTTGGACTTGGGTACACAAGTTTTCAAAAAAATATCTCTCTACCTAGGCAGGAGTACTTACATACCTATCTCTAGGTACCTACTTATCTTTTAAGTAAGAGGTAAAAACAAGGCACATATTTCTGATGTAAGAAACAAACACATTCCAAGGTCATCACACTTTCAAGGTTCAAGTTTATGTATGTTTTGATATAGACTTCCAAAGTGCGTGAAAACTTTCTAGGGGTATGCATGGATTTGCCTACAATTAGGGTATATTGTAATAACTCTGTGTTTTGATATGATGACAAAATGATGAAAATGATTTTTCCAGTGAAGTGTTGGAGACAAGTAAAACCCAGACATGAATACCTGATGTAGTTCATTTTAATAGCTACAAAGACATCAAAGACCTTTAACAAATTAGTTTTAGTAAACTGATTCATTCAAAATAACTTTGAGAAAATATTTCATCACTGACTATAAAAGTAACCACTTTACCTGTGTAAATTTGATTTTTACTAAAAAATAGAACTATAGTTTTTAACTTGACAAATATTGTAAGGCAACTTTGCTTTCAAAAACCATAAAAGTTAGGGTATTTTTTGTATTTTACATTTGTAATAAAGTTATTAGACAGTCCCAAATTTAACTTTATTTTTTAGTTCAATTTTTCTTAACCATGGATGAAAACCAAATTTATCTTCCTGGATGAAATATTTCAAGTGTTACTAGCAGTTATAGGTGATAATGATTTGAACTGATATAGTTGTTGGTATTGGTATTGATAACTCTCTTCCATTTTAAGTTTCACGGAATATTAAAGTTCAAGCTGCTTTGTTCTGCTGACATGTGAAAATATTAGTTACTTTTTCTGTATGATCTCAGTTTCCCTTAAACTTTCAAAATCAACAACTTCTCTTCATTTCTGTCAGATGGCCTAAAAATCCCACACTTATTTGTTGGGTACTTTTTGCTTTCTCTTTGTTGAGACTATCAAATTACTCATATACTTGACTCTTGACTTGTAATTTATACCATAATAATGTCACATTCACTTAAGTCATCAAAATTTTAACTGGTGGTACATTCTGCTACCTCTATATGCAAAGTTCACAATAAAAAAATCTCCTATTCAAACCCTACTTAACTTAGTGTGATGAATGAATAGAAAGGAGATTAATTTTGTACTTTTTATCTACTAAATTATATGTTTTGTTAATTTCACGATCATCATATTTTTCTATTTTTTTGTTTCTTTTCATTTTCATTTTTGTCCCAAATTATTTTTTGGTCTAGAAGATAAAAAACATTATTATCTCCTAAGAATTGTATTACAATATAATATAATTTGAAAAAAATATTAGTAATCTAAAGGGAAATAAAAATTACAAGAAATAAAAAACAAAATAAAGCATGTTGCAACAATATTTTTCACTGAAAATTGTAATTTTTTGCACTTTGCACTTACAACATAGAAAAAAACACAAACAAGAAAATTTTCATGTCAAAACATTCCAAAAAGTAGCATTAATATTACTACAAAGAGTGTCAAGAGTCAAGAGCAGAAAATTCCATCCAGAATGCCAATATCAACCAGCACCTTAAGAGATCTTGCTCTTTTTGTGTTTAAGCCAAAATGCATTTTTTTGTTGATTTAGATACAAAATTGGAGAAATAGAGTTACCATTCAAGCTATTTTAATAAAAAATTATGAAAATTAATTTGAATAGGAATTCTCTTATTCTGGTCATTCTTTGTTAACTTTACTGTGATTTTTAACCACCGCCTACAATAAGCTGATTTACTGTTAATTGAATTAGTGTTGTGGAATTAATTTATCCTTTCCATTGCATAGTAATGATTAAAATAGCATCTTCTTTGAAAGTATGTTTTCATTTAATAAAATGTCAATATTCTTTTTAGAAGTAATGTTGTTGATGTTGAGTTCAATAGGGTCTCTTTTCTTTTGTTCCTTCATTGTGCTATCTTATAAAATATGTATATGAACAAGAATAAGCAGAGTTAATAAGTTATTTGAGACCTTCACAAGAATTGTTACTTATTGGAAAATATGCAACCACTTGGCCAATTTTTCTCCTAAAAATTAGAGAGTATGTTCTTGGTGTCTATGATATTGTCTTGAGTGGGGTTACAAACCCCTATTTTGGTGCAAAAATTAGAACATACCTGTTAATACATTGAACAAGGCTATTAATTTATCACACCATTGCATGGTACCCATTATTTAAATGGTACAAGTGTCAATAATTATGTATCCAAAAATACTATACAGGGGGTCATTCATATGGTTTGATATTGATCTGATAATGGTGTATTACTGAAAATTTGTGGCAAAAGTAGTATATTCCATCCATCATTACATTAAACAAAATCAAATCAACAAGTAAAAAGGGCTTTCTCTTCTTGTGTTCAAGCTGAATGGATATTATATTTGGCATTTTTGGAAAAGTAAAAACATACACCATATTTGCAAAAAATGTAATATAGTATTCACCATATTTGCAAAAAATATGAGACATATAATTCTTGTAAAATGCTGAATATTATGTTGTTATTATTTTAGAATGATTTGGAATACATTTAAAACAGCAATATATTTAATGGTGTTTCTCTTATTAGTTTTGTTACAATTTTTGCCAAAAAAGTAATTAGACAACCAAAGTTGGGGAAGTAAATGATAATCAGTTGTGCTCTGAATCCCCTAAGTGGAGAATTCTCATGATTCTTGTCAATGAATCATTCTTAAAGCTTTAACTTCTTTCATATTTTGTTTCAAATAGAAGCATTATAATTATAATATTTTAAAGGCAATTTTGTTAAAGTTTATCAACAGGATCTCCAGTTTCAGTTTGTTGGTACTTTTAAATTGATATTCATCATAGTTTTCTTTATTGTTAGAGTTTTTCTTAGGATCATAGTTTTAAATGTTTGACTGGTATCTTCTTCAGTCTTTTGTAAGTTCTCTCTTTAATTTTCACATACTTGATTTTTTATTTTACTTATTAAATGTATATACTAATATTGTTGCTCATTTTTGGATTCTGACTGATTTTGTTGCTACTTTGTTGGTGGTTTCTTTGCTGGTTTTCTGTGTTTTATTTATAAGTTATTTTGTGGCTCTCTTTTTACATAATTAATGTCGTGACATTTTACATTTCAATTGAAAAGAAACTGATCCATTATTTTTCATTATCATCAATTGTATATTTTCTATGCTTACAGGTACTTACTTTTTTATTCTTATTTTCTTTCTTAAGAAATATAGTCTGGATCTATTGTTTTCTCCAACCTAGGCTTCATTGTGGTGGGATCCAATATAAGACTATATAATTTAAATTTATCGCCAGTACTCATATGTGCTCAAATCAATTTTTTGAGATAACACAGTTTCGAAGTTTACATAAAAAGTTACTAATTCCTACGCACAAATTCAAATATTTTTCGCGAAGCATTTTAACAATTGATCTAGGTAAGGCTGTAAGAATTTTATTTGTTTTTAAATAGAATTTGGCACATTTCTTTTAATATCGGAATTAGTACTTTTCTACGGTAGTAAATGAGTTTTTAGGTAGAATGTGGCACATAATCAGACATAAATGAAACGCTCAAATTTGAGTACTGTGAATTGAAAAAATGATATTAATTTTGGAAAAGGTAGGTACCAACTTCAAATTAGTAGGAAAAATATTACGAAACACGGATCAATACCTTGAAACTATAGAAATATCTTTTTAGGTAGAAAATGGCACAATAATTATTTTTACGTATGTACTTTTATTACTTCTAATTATTTTTTAATTCTTAAATCGTGCCAAATTTTTCCGTTCGTCTTTGCTGATCTCAAACATCATACAAAGCTACTTCAAAATATGTGTATGTAGATATCATAACTAAACTTCACTTACCCAATTATTTGCATATCGCAAAAAAAATTTTACACATCCTCCAAAATGTTTAATACTGAGTAATGCCGAAAAAGGGTTTAATATTTTTCACTGAGAAATTTGACCTACTGAAAAAATATTTCGTAATAGCTATTTTAATTTATTTTAGAAGGAATATCGTATTTCTCACTTTTATTCATATTTCTTCATACGTTCCACATTCAAACTTTATTTTAAAATTCATTACATCCTCCAAAATATTTAATACTGCTAATTTAATAAAAATAAAAGATACGACAGAGGCGCGTAATACTTATAAACATGCTAAAATTTTATTTCAAAATACCTATCTTAATAATATTTAGAGGGATTCTTGATCCCACTGAGAAGTTTTCCTACGAGTATTAATTCATTTGTGCATAAATTCTTCATACATAGATGATAATATTAATGATTGAAACGATTATATTATTATTATGTAGAAGTTATTTTTTATTATTAGTAGCATCTATTCCACTATCCTATTAAGTACTCACAAACCTACCTCCTACATACGTCAATTGATCTTATTTACTACCAGATTGTACCATACTCGTATTCATTGGTCTTGTAGGAATAAAAATCAAATAAGATTAACATAGCTAGAATCAAAGAAAAACAAGGTGTAGTTAAATACTTTGAGTATTAGAGGTTTGGCGCTATTTTTAAATTATATAGTCTTAAATACAGCAAATGATTCTTGGTCTAAGACGAACCCCACGGACTTGTATAGCGGATCCTACACTGCGCCGGACCCAAGAACTTGGTTCAAACAACAATTCAGATTATACGTCACTTTCGCCTACAGCAAACTACTCCGGGACAGCACAGCCATACTACGTAATTGAAATATCCACCCACCTTCCTAGAAGAAGAAACGAAAACGGACACCCAAATCGAATTCTAACCAATCAGAAACACAACCAACTCATCGACCTTACCAACAACAAGTATCTTTCTTTACATCTAACAATCTCACTCAAGAAGATGCATCAAGTTTGCTGGCGGCTTTGGATTTGGTTGCACTCTCACAGGAAAGCACACATCTTGGACAGTCAGATACATCGTTTTAAATCTAGTATGTGTTATGCAATGAAGTTGCAGATAAAACAATTTAACAGCCAACCTACATTTTTTATTTTACTTAATATACTAGCGAACGACTCTATCTTTATCTGGTAATTGCTAATTTCTCTTTTGAAAGTAGAGACCAGGCAGCGTCGTCCCTCGAAGTGCCGTTGCTCAATTTGGGCAACTTAGTTGTGATATGAGTTGCGGAGCGGCATGCATTGCCATTGCCATCGGCACAACGACAAAAGGTGTTTTGTTTGTGATTGGCAGCATGGTACTTATGGTATCGTACTACATACAACATACTTTTTTTCTTTTAGGTAGGAAGGATGCAAAGCTAGTACTGATTCCCACATACACAATCCCGTAGAATTTTAAATCCATTTTGCTACTGTTGCACAACGGAACTGCAATCTCCTACTCATGGCATACAAGAACATGTGTTCAAAAGCTATGTATCTCCAAAATTGACCTAATTCAGAAATTTGTCAAGGGTAAGCTGGCAGGTAACCTAGAAAAGTGTTTTATGTTCAGAAACAAGCACCCAAAAAAATGGAAAAATTGAAAAACTCATTTTTTAGATAAATTTTAATTTGAAGCTAGAGAGGTCATTATTGAGCTCAAAAATATAAACTAATAGTTGTATATGACTATTTGAAGTATGGAGAATAAGATTTTGTTTGACGTTTTTATCCACTTATGCTTCAAAAGGGAGAAGAAGACTTTTAAAAAGATTTTTTCAGTTCACATTTTTGTGAACGTACCTTCAGGCCAGACACCATAGACAGATGGGTCTAAAGCTCTGCAGTTTGTGCACCTCCAACCTTTATCTGAGAGTGAGTGTAGACAGTGAATAGATTGCTTAAACTTGCCAAGTTATCTGAACTTCAGCATCTTTTGGGATATCCAATGTCAGTATGCATCTACAAAGATTCTTTGTGTATGCAGATACCTACCTACATACTTGTATACTGTCAATCAATCACTAGTTTTAGCCTTGACACCTTGCTGGTTGTCAATGTCAAATTGGTGACTGCAGCATATCACTTGCATATAATACATGTTTTACTAATTAATTATCTGCCATAATTTCTAGAAGTCAGCTCTTCAAAATTAAAATACTGCTTTATAATTGCTATTGCTATTGCCAATTGCCATCCAACTTATTTCTACAATGTCTCTGTCCAATACCCAACTGGGACTCTATAGGTCCAAAACATAAAAAAACCAACAACACTCTTTTTGCTGTCCACCAAACAGCCACCTGAAAACAACCCATACCAAACCCCAAATATCAATCACAGAAAGATAGTAAATTAAAAGATCTGAAAATTATACATACATATATATATATATATATATATATATATATGTCGATATTTGGGTTGAAATCTCTTTTTAAATTAAATTCAGCATCATCCCTCATAGACAATGTTGCCCACTAGGTCTACAGCCTGCTGTGTTTGGGGTTGCATGTACAAAAGAATGCACATAGTTTCTGCACCTGGGGCCTCCAGTCCAAAATATAACATCACAAACAATACCTTTTACACCACTCACCAAAAGACATGCCTTGTCTAAAAGTCACCCAACCACAAATAAAACTACCAGACCCAAAAATTTCAAGAAAGAAAAATGAAAGTTAGCATATAATCTTTTGGCAGGTGTTTTGAAAGCAAAATTAGGCTGTGACTTAAAATCATGGATGTCTAATCAAAAAGAACTTAAATACATCTTTCCAGAGAGAAAAGTTTGTTTATTGAAGAATGATTGTTCTTATTTTGTCCAAATGTGCTGTAAAAGTAAATGATTAATATGATATGATGTTTGCCTCTATCACGTTTTCAATTGTAGTTGTTGCTGTTGCCACCACCCCCATTTAATCTTAGTGATAGTTGTTGCAGCAATTAGTGCATTTTATGTTTTGGTTGCCACTGTAATGACCATCATTGCTGCTACCATCATGTCTTCCACCTTAATTATGCACAATGTGGAACTTTTGAATGTTCTGGTGTGGTGCATACATGCCTGTTGCCTTTGTTAATGTGCTCACCTGTATCCAACAATTGTGCTGACTCTCAATCCAATGTTTCACTGGCAAATAGGTGGCTGTCATACATGTGCTTTTGTTTTTGACAGATGACATACTGTTCTATTTCAGACTTGATATCATTGCATTGATGTTTCATTGTTGGCGTGATCACTCCATTGACAACATGTGGTGTTGAGCTGTTTTGTTGTTGAATCTTGATTATTGTTTTCTTGTATGAATTTAAAGGCATCTACATACAATAAAAAAGATATTGTACTCTAATGAGTCTTTTTATGTAGTCGTCCTAGGACATTTTTCTTGTATTCCAAAGTGCTTATTTTGTAAAAAT
>JALLOT010002909.1:0-11994 GCA_036939595.1 Thalassiosira livingstoniorum | reverse complement strand
TTTTTCTATATTTTATTTCCATTTATCCATCTTAAATATTGTTTGAATATAGGCACTAACTCACAAGAAACTCATGTGTAAATAGACTTAACGTTTAACATAAATGACAACAACCAAACAAAAGGAGAAACTTGTTGAATTTGTTGATATTTCTGGTGTTGGTTCAGGTAGGAAAAAAGTGCAACTTTCCATGAATGATTAGCAAAATTGAAATGTTCAAGCTTCTTCAACCTCCTTGTTGACTTCAACAATTTTGGAATGTAATGACAAAGAAACAAAGGAATTTATCAATACTAAGTAACATCTTTTTATCCAAAATTGTAAAATAATGATAACACATTGCAGCCCAAAAAGCTCGGCAAGTAAAGCATTTTAGGCAAGCAGACATTTCTTTTTGGAAAAGCAATGAACTCAACAAGCACTCTGCTACTTGTCATGTAGAGATCTTGTTGGACAAAACTCAATTGTCAATGGGTTATCCACCACATAAAAAAATAGCTCTCATCATGGACTCACATGCTTCACAGCATTGCAAATTTTATCTCATGCCCCACCCAAGTTCAAACACAATTTGTTCATTTACTTCTCTCCATAAACCACCCAGCAATCCATCTCCTTGCCTCCCCCCACCATTCAAAACATTTGTAAACCCCATTCCCTCCAAATAATCCTTTGCCTTTTGCCCCTGCCCCCCCACCACAATGTGTAATAATTGGCATTTCCTTACTCCTCCCCAGAACCTCCTCCAGCACCGGCATATCCTTCTTCTCCCAACTCCAAGGCAAATTCACCACCAACAGACAATAATTCACCTCCTTGTCCAAAAAGCCCACCACAATGAGGGATTTGGCATTGCCCGGTTCCACTGCCAGGTCAGGATAATTTACGCCAATGATGAGGATGTTGGTGCCTGTGGTGTTGATGTGGGTTTGGAGTTCAGAGGGGGAGGCTACACCAGCTTTGTGTGGTTTGGTGGTAGGTGGTTTGGCATTGGTGGACATTTTGCAGGTGGTGGTGGATGTGGGGAATGACAGTGATTATGTGCAAGCTGGGGGTGAGGGAGGACAGCACCAGTGCCATGATATTGGTGTGGTTGGATGACCATGATGTAATGATTGGCAGTTGGCAATTTTTTACGAGGAGTTTGTACCTATTAAGTATCAGTATAATACTGTATGTAATAGATAGGTAGTGACTCGGTTCTACATGACAGACATGGAGTAATGAAAAATGTAAACTGGGAAAATGGTTTTTGATTTTTTGTGTAAAATTGAAAAAAAATCCTTAAATGGAAAGTCTTAAATTGGATAAATAGTAATTTCTCCCTGCCTTAAGTGTAAATAACCCATTTTTGTTGATCCTGCCTCTGTCATGTTGATTGTAGTATGTTGTTGTTGTGGTTATTAGTCTAATTTATTTTATTTGATCAATTTTAACTTGCCACTGCTCATCTCTGATCTTATCCACTTCCACTTCCACCTGTCACCTCTACCTCACTGATCTCCCTTCAGTGTCCACCTCAACTTCTTTTGCCCCATTCATTACTCTCCTCTTCTAAGTTCCGAGTTGATTTTTGTGAGTTGTTTGTTGTGTTATGCTGATTTATTTTTTAATAAATACTGACTTCCAATTTCTCTCCTCTGTCCATCTCTGTTTCCATCTCTGCGTGAATCTCTGCCTCCCCAATCTCCCTCCTCCACCACTTGTGCCTCATCCACTAGTCACTTGGCCAAGTTGATTGTTGTGTGTCATTGTACTGTTTCATAATTGATGTATTTTTGCATTTAATTTTAGCTTGTCCCCTCTTGGATATTCCCATCTCCATTGCCTCATTGACCACTATCATCAATGTCAATAGCCACCAATGCTTGACCTCATATCATTGCCCCATCACCCAATTCCTTGATATCAGTCACCATTGCCCATTGGCTTGATCATTTTTAAAATCAATTTTTATGCTGTAAGCTTTGTTGATGACTCAGTAATGACTCAGTCATCACCAGATTTCAAAGCTTCTGTGGCTTATTGACCCTCCCCCCATGTATGTCATTGCCTGCTGCCACTGTCAATACAAAAATTGTGGAAAATTGACTGGTGAAATAACAGTGATGGAAGACAGAACCCCATTTACAATCCACTGAACTGAGCAGCTTGTTCATTTGTTGTGATGGTTGGCTCTCTGTTGGTGCATCCTGAAACTGAATGAGGAGACAAATTTTGTTTTTGGATGTCAGGCAATCAAATGGACTAACTAGTTTTTTATATCTAATCATAATTGTATTCTAATTTCAATTCTGGACTACAATAAAACAAAACAAGGTGAGTATCAATAATTTTTGATGTATTGTTTAGTTTATTGCTTGTTAACAATACCTGAGTCTAGTTCTTTTTAGCTGATATTTTTTTGTGAAAATAATGGTAGTAGTTTTGAAACTTTGCTTTTTTGTGATGGATGTTCTGCATTGTTTGTTTAATTTTGGGCATTGATTGGGTATCATTTGCACAAAACAATGCCTTTTGTCTTGTACAAAATCAAAAAATAGCTTATTTTTCTCTGCATAATGAACAACACTATTTTACATCATGTTGTTTATCACTGCTTTTGATGTAAATTTTCAATGAAAAATAGCACTTACTATGCACAGCTTGCTATTTGCCATGGAAATCCAAAACTAAACACTTACAAGTATCTACTAATAAAAAATGTTGTTACAAAAGTGCCAATACATACCTGTACAATGTAGTAAAAAATATTCTATGTAAGTTTTAGTATGGTTCCTACAACATGCATGACAACTCTCTATATTTCATAATAATCAATTAATGTTAGGAGTACCTACCTTAGGTGAGTAGGTGGGTAGGTATATGGAAGTATTATTTCTTCTAAGGCAGGAAGGATGCATGCAAATAGTAACCATGTACACATTTTTATGTGTCTACCATGAAAACTAAATAAATAATGATGCATTCTTCTACCTTACTCAAATACTCATGAACTAATGTAAAGTTAAGAGAGTGGGAACCATGCAAATAGGATTAATTGGAGACAAGAGAATCAGAAGGTGAAAGACATGGAGAATGTTGATTTCAAGAAGTAGACTAAAGTGTAGAAGGAGAAGCTCAGGTCACAGATGACAATGACAATTGCAACAAGAAATCAGAAGAAGATTGTGAATAGACCAAACAAAAACTTGATATGGCGGAGCTGTCAAACTTGCAGCAGCCCAAGAAGGCCTCAAAACAATCATGAAATCCTAAACACGACAAGCTGTTGAGATTGTGAGAGCTAGCCCCAATTGTTGTTTGAGGAAGGAGGAAGGTGTGGGAGATAAATGAGAACCTCCAAAGAAACCATTGTACCCAGATTCAGACCAAAATTTAGAAGCCCTTTGCATGGAATTGTCCAGCATGGATGGCTACAAACCTGCAAATACATAACCTCTTCTACTGGAATCCAGAAAAGTAAGAGACAATTCTATGATGCCCCAAAGAGGAAAGTAAAAATCATAAGACCCAAACAACCCTAGGGGTTGTTGGCAATGAGGTTGAGGACAACATTGTTGTCAAAAAAGCTTTGCATAATTTTATTTACCAAGAGGGAAAGATGGGTGTCCTTGTCTGCATTCCCCTGCCTCATGAACTTTCCACATTGAATGCACTGTAGATAAGCATTGGCATGGACATAGATGGAGGGCTCATCTGTTGCATCTGGAAGAGGCAACATAGGAGAGGAGAAAGACAGATCAAAACCAATCACCAAGAAGGAAAAAAGCACCAGGTCTGGGTGCAACATTGATGGATCAGAATTAAATGAAATATCCAATGGTTTGCAACTTGGTGGTTATGATCCTATGTTCTTCTATGGCCTTAGTTGAAGTCTGCACAATGTAGGCCTTGGCAAGAATGGAATAAAACAGGGGTAGGAATTGGTCCAAGGAACTGTCATGCACACCTTTTTTATTTTTGCATACACGAATGAACAAATGATTCAACTTTGACCAATATATCTTACTGCACCAACAAGACAGAAGGTTCTCAGGATCATAGACATTAAGACACAGTTTCCTTTTCAAGGAAAATGTGAAAAGATTGTTTGGCAGTTGATGAAGCAGTGGAACATAAGACATGGTGATGAGTGGGAGGGACATATGATCTGCCAGCATAATCAAAACTTGTTGGGTGTGTTTGAATAGAAGCAACTGAATGAGAATGCAGGTGGAAGTCTCAGTGGAAACATCATTCAGCTGAGACCAATCAATGGATGGGGACATGTAATAAAAAAGATATTTGATTTTGTCTTTGCACTGCTTGGGAGCAACCAGCTCCAAGATAGCTTGGACAAGGGAATAGAATTTCTGTAAAATTCTGGAATCTGGGTTTGAAGCTGGAAGAGAAAGGTTGGTATCACTAGGATGAACTTGGACAGAGGTGCTGGAGCCTTTAACCATGAACCCTTGAACTGAATACTGTCTTGTAACAGAATATCTACCTACATACTTATGCAGCAAGCATGTGAACAAAGAGAAATTTTACTGGATACATCAATGAAATAAAAATATATAAAAATAATGAAAAATATTTTTCATTATCGTAACTATTTCGAAAAAAAATGTCCTAAGTGAAAACCGGTATGATTCGGGCCAAGATGAATCAACCATTTCTGGCCGCCGCTGCATGCAGTTGTTCTTGCTTCTTGAACTGTCTCCACGACCTTCCACGCACAACAATATTTTTTGAACTTTTTTTGTGGTGGCAACACTGTCAACTGGCAACACCAACAAAAAAGGAGAAGCTCAAGCAACAAGGCGAGCCAATCCTAACCAATCATTCAATAACACTCCATCATATCAAAACACAAGCAGAGCGAAGACATTGTTGCACAGCTTTTCCAATTTCCAACTTTCGACCACGTTTCAGTGCCACCACCAAAAGCGTCACCGGATCATCTCTTCTCAGCCAAAGTTTAGATTGGGCTGGGATGAACACATATTGTTGTGATAAAACCTTGACACTTGCTTTGGATTTTGAATTAGCGGCATGTTAGGCATCAGGCAGGAAGGGCCAATCTATCAACTTCACAAAGACTAACAGTGTGAAGGCAACAAGGGACATCGGCACAGGATTTGGAGGATTATTCTGGCCAACAATAGCCATCAGTTTTAACTTTTATCATTACCAGAGACTGGTGTTAACGGGTCAACTCCACAAGCATCATAATCCTTTTTACTCCTTTGTTGATCTCCAGGTCGACCTGGCATCACTGTCCCCGTTGTTGCACCGCTCATCCGACCTACTAGATCGTCCTCACTAAGGGCATTGACAGCATAAATTAATATCAATTGGTTTGAATCCCGGCACAATCACAGGGCAAGATGACCAAGTCAATCAAATCAACAGTGAAAGAACTCAAGGATGACATCTTGGACATCCTGGAATCCGCAGCCCATCCAAAAAATAATACCAAAACGAGCGCCAACAGCTCCAAAAACTCCAAAACTGAGAATGGGAGCAGCCACATTCGACAGAGCAGCCACAGTAGGACGCTATCCTCCCCGTTGTCGGAGATGAGCGAACCCTTCGATCGAAATCACTCTCATTCCGATACAGATCTGCTTGCTGGGTTTGGGGGGAGCGGTTGTCGCGGGTCGGAATCCTCCTTTGGCGGGGCCGGAGGGAGCGGTACCTGCGATGGCGACGATAACCACGGGGGCAATGGTTGGGGCAATACGTTTTTGTACTCGCCCGTAGCTGCCCTGCCGCTCGCGGAACGGCTCACCTCTCAACGGTGGCACGAGATTGGCAATGCCCCCGCCCCCATGATTGGAGCTTCGGACGATTTTGATGTCATGGTCGATCAACTCGCTTCTATTTTAGGCGCCCGTTTGCGCGAATTATTGCTCCATAGGATGATGGCATCCACTTGGAGCATCAACGTGAAATCCAGTTTGGGGTCCAGTCTCACCAGCAAAGACGGGCTGAGCAACTCGGGCACCTCCAACGCGGAGACCGCTCGAAACGCACTCGATTTTCTGAAGCTCGATATGCATCTCGGCGATTACGTCTTGTCCGATTCCATTGCCTCCGCTCTGCGTCTTTACGTCTCCAAAATCGGCCATTTGCACAATGGCGTTGGGTTTCACTCGTTCCAACACGCCACGCACGTGACCATCAGTATGAACAAGTTGTTGTCCATGGTCACCACCGTTGACGATCTTAACGGCGGGAAGAACGCCGCCAAACGCCGCATCTCATCCCAAGATATTGCTTACAGCAGGCGAGGGAGCGCGGATAGCACCACCTCCGACCCCGGCAGTTATTACGACCGCCAACGCGCGGAGAGACTCAGTTTCGGCATCAGCGAAGATCCTAGAATACGCTTTGCCATGATATTTTCCGCATTGATCCACGATGTGGGACATACTGGAGTCCCCAACTCCGTACTCGTCGAGGAAGAAGACGAATTGGCAATATTGCACAACGACGTCAGCGTCGCCGAGCAAAACTCGCTCCAAATAGCCTTCTCCCTCATGCAGCACGAAGACTTTCAAGAGTTGAAACGATGCATTGGACCCACCCCGGAAGAACGAAAGTTCTTTCGCAAAAAAGTCATTGGCATGGTCATGGTGACGGACATTTCGGATCAGGAACGGCTGCAAATTGTGGCCAGTCGATGGAAGGAGGCATTCCCCCCCGAATATGAGGGGATTCAAGATGCCACGACCGAACTCCCCCCTCCATCTCAGGAATTGAAACAGGCGGTGGATCGAAGACGGTTTTCCATGTTCTCCACGGGGCAAGCTGCGGAAGAGTTTGTGAGCGAAAGGAAATTCCGGCGGCTGGGAATACGGCATTCCATGGACTTGAGTGGGATGTTGTTGGATGCGTATCCATTGGCGCACACTCTGCAGCAGCATGCGGTGTTAGATGCCATGATGAACGTTGCGGATGTGGCGCACACTATGCAGTCCTTTACCGTATTTGTGAAGTGGAATAGACGGTTGTTTAAGGAGTTGTTTGCCGCACATTTAAAGGATCGGCTGAAGTTTGACCCGAGCGATAACTGGTATGAAAATCAAATTGGATTTTTTTCGCATTACATTATACCATTGAGTCAGAAGATGAAGACTTGCGGGGTATTTGGGGCTACAGGAACGGTATTTGAATATTTCGCTCTTGAGAATCGGAAAAGGTGGATGCTTGAGGGGGAAGAGATATCGGAGATAATTGTGAGAGAGGTTAAACAAGAACTCGAAAAGGAGGGCCTGGAGCGGGGGGAAAGTGATATCAGTAGTGAGTTGGATAAGCTAGGAGTTGAGGACGGGGTCATAAAATTTCAAGATAATGGGGGGGATTGCAAAGGCATCGAGCGAAATGAGGATGAAGAGCAGCAGGATCCAGAAGAAAACTCAAAGTTCAAAGTCAAAGATGTAAAATTTTAAATCGATGGAAGGGCTTGAAAAGGATGTTGGCGAAAGCGGCATGGAATTTGGAATTTAGTGGAGATGTTGTATTGGAAGAAGCAATGGCAATAGAAAAGACGAAGAAAGTGGGAGCATTATAAGCTTTCATGGATTGCTCCATTTTCTTTTGCTTTTTTGCCCAATTTTATTGACCAAGGTGTCGCCGTCCGGTTAGTTTAAATTCGAATTTTGAAAATCGATGTGATCTCGGGCGTTTTAAAATTGGGATCTGTTGTCAAGATCAGCACCATGGCTTGTTTCGAGTGAAAACAAGGTGAAAGTGCTGTAAATATTGTCACTGCAGCCGAAAGTCAGTTTCATTCGAAACTGTACTAGTACTGCCTTAGCTACTGGTGATTAGTTTGTGTGCGTGAGTTAGTACTCAAACTGGAGAATGACACCGATTACGACCTTCGGTTGAAATCCCCCCACTAGTAAGGCTGTCTCTAAGATATGTCGCAAGCAGCCTATCGTCATGCAGTTCTATTGCTTCTAAATTGTACTATCACTCTTCTTGCTGTCGAGGGAGGTGCGTCTCACCTGATAGATTTGTAATTAAATGTTGTTGGTACGACTGTTTTTGAGAGTCTTCCTAACGATCAATGATTAATTATTTTACCACATTTAAACCTCAGCCAACTGGGCACAATTAGCTGGCGAAAGGGCTCAGAATACTGCTACCCCTTACATACCAGATCTATGGCATCGAGATAGAGGAACGTCTTTGCGGCCCATGTGGTCTGCTCGTTGGGGTCATGCAGTAGTTGTTCTCAATCAAACTGTTGCAAGGAGTTACCTGTCGGCGGAGGAGAATTCAGCCAGGGCGAGAGATTCCAATCCAGTGCTTGTTTTACTTGGTGGGGATGATGGAGTTCCACGGAGTGCAGCAGCAAACAATTTCACCACAGGTGGGTAATGTGCTGATCTCGATAATTTCTGATCCGTTCCATGTTTCGAAGCTTAAAGTACCATTATTGCTCTATTTTAGGTCATGAAATGGGGACTGGGTCTGGTAAGCTGCGAAACGATGTTTGGATTGGAGAGTTGACATCGGGTTTACAGGCGTCTTGGCGGGTGGACGATAGGTATTTCGTCAGTGGTAGTGGATTTAGTGCTGATCTTATAAGATCTGAAATGAAATGGTACATGTCAACTCCTGGAAGAGTTTCTCCTGCCACATGGCCATCCGGAAGAAAGTACTCACTTCCCATGACACAAGAGGACTGGATTGCCTGCCAGGATTCAATCCAACACAATTTATTCGATCCCACTATTTGCAACGAGCCTCCCATTTACTGCCATAGGGATATTCAGTTGCCAGGTTGCGAGGCGCAGGCTGTTTGGAAAAAGGACAACATGTGGTCTCCACGACGAGGTCACGGGGCGGCTGTTGCAAATGGTAAAATTTTTGTTATCGGAGGGCAGGCACGTGAATATGCGCGCATCGAAGACACGAGAATTATTGGTGGCATTGATGGTGGTAAAAGAATAAAAACTGTTCGGGAACACTCCACTATTAGGGAAGATCTTGTTTTGAAGAATGATATCTGGATTTCAGAAGACGGGCGAGGGGCCTCATGGAAATTGGTTAACCCGGGTTGCAAAGATCATCAGGAAGATGTGTTGGTGAATACGGAGATGTGGTCAAGTGGTCTCTCAACGAGAAAAAATGTTGGGTCTTTTGGGAGTAGGTGTTTCCATTCATCAGATTGTTATGGAGTTGCGGAATGCAAGTCCTTGGGAAATACAAGGGAAAGGGTCTGTGTCTGTCCAATACTAAGTCCTCGTGAAAATGCAGCCGTTGCAATTCAACATCGTTTTTCCACGCTAGAGGATAGCTCCATCTTTGCCGAGGATGTCATCTATGTAGTCGGCGGGTTTACTAGTGTCAAGCAGGCATTTTGTTCAGACTGGTCTTGCGGTCCCGCAGATGGTTACAGGCTGGCGTTAGATGATGCGTGGATGAGTGTAGACGGTGTGAAGTGGTTGCAGTTCAAGCCCGCAACCAGTGATGAAACCTCGTTTAAGGGAAGGGGTAGCCATACTGCATTGGTGATCCACTCCTATTTCCAAGGCAATTCCACGGAATCGAACATGACAGATCGATTATTTATTTTTGGCGGCGAAACTGCCGATCCGCACGAACTAACCACGACCTATTTGAATGATATCTGGCAATTAAACCTACCAACCGAGCCTTGCTGTGCATTGAGCGAAGTTTGTTCTAGTATTACATCAAAAACCCCAGTTAGCTGTATTACGCAACTTTCTGATTGGAAAGTAGTCACTTCTGAATCGGAATGGCCAAAAAGATCTGGTCATGTGACCATCTACGAACCGCCTTCGTCACGCAACTCGTTTCAGCATCGTATATACCTTACTAATGGGAAAAATGGAACTTCAATGCTTTCAGATGTGTGGACACTTTTTTTGGACCGTGATGATGAATGGAAATGCGACTTTTGCCCAGAGCATCTTGATGAAAGATCCAATTATGACCAGTTTTTGAACGCCAATTCATCCCTGTCGATGTTGTCGCGTTTCATATTACCCTCACTTGAGAGCGATGGGAAAATTGATAATTTCACTTCCCACTCCGTATTTCCCATTGTAAGCGAGTCCGACATCCGCATAATGGCTTCATTGGGAGTGAAAACTATTAATGACCTAGCTACTGCGGATTTATATACTATTTTGAAACTAAGAGGATTTGACTTTCCAGGGAGAAAAGTTGTTGAAATTCCCAATATTTGCTTCCTCCGCGCCGCTTCTATAGATTTTGTGGAGAAATGCAAACCAAAATATTCAGCAAAATCATTTTTTCATACCATGAAAGTGACCCGCATTGGGCAACCAACAAGTAGAACACTTCCAAAGGTGTGTGGCAGAGGAGGGGATTCCAAGCCGTGCACTGTTGGGGATTGGGATGGATGCAGCCCAATAGTTGGAGTTACTTCAGTCGATGTACATGGGCTAGGAGACGTTGAAGTGCCTCAGTCCACAAAGGATACATTGGGGGTTATTGAGGAGGTATTTTGTAGCCAAACACCAGCAGGTCGCTACTCTGGTGCTGCTGCATTCATTGAGAACAAAATGGTTGTCCTTGGGGGAATAGGAAACAGCCAACTTTACCGAGATGTTTGGACCAGAGACGAATCATTTCCTAAAGCAGCAATCACAGTAAAACCTGAAAGCCAAACATCGCAATTTACCTTTCAATTTGACAGCAACGAGGCAGGAGCTCACGTGTTTGAATACAAAATCATTCTGAATGGGGTGGATGTCATACCCTGGACAATTACAACTAAATCTCTTGGGGTGGATGTTTCTTGGTTGGATGACAAGAAAGGTGGGCCTGGAGAAGGATGGTATACTTTATACGTACGAGCTATTGATCCGTCTGGAAACAGAGACTCCAAGTTTTCAACAAAAGCAAATGTCTACCATTGGTATTACGTGCCGCCAATTCCTTGGGGTGTAGTCGCAGGGTGCATCGTGTCCTTTCTAGCCTTAATTCTTGGTGGATACGTAGAATATCGCCGAAGGAAAAGGAAGGCCGCCCTCCAAAGATTCGCTCTCCGAAGGCTGCGCAGGAAATTTAAACTCAAAGCTGTCAATCCTGCTGTAAACGAAGAAAAACTTTTTCAGGAATTCATACCTTCAGTAGTCAGAACAGAGTCAACCTTGCATCAGCGTAGAGGCGGCGAGGTAATGAACTACTTTCATAATCCATTTTCTTTAAATCGACAAGCTTGTTGTCTCATAAGAATTTTGTACTGCTGTCTTTTTTCAAAAAGATCTTAGATCAATTCTCAAACAGTCGAAAATCTTCGAGTCATGTAAGTCGCACATTGAAGTGATGTTTTGTGACCCATAATTTTCATATTCTGAACATTCCCACGTCCGTGGTTAAAAAATCCCATAGGGTCGGAATCGGTCTAGATCTAGACACGGAAAAGCACGGCGTCGAGAAAACAACAGAACCGAGCACCAAGAATATATGCGTAGGCCACATTCTCGGTCGAGATCGAAGTCCAGATCCAGTCATCTAACAGAGGTACGTCAGAGAAGAAAGAAAAAGAAAACAGGCGAGGATGAGTTGAGAAATAGGAACAGAAGAGACAGAGAGAAGAACAGACGGCAAAACTTAAGGGAATACTAATATTGTTAGTACTGGCTTGATTAATGGAAGTGGCAGCTGACGAATGCAAATAATGTAAATAAAATGGTTACTTCATGCCAATCTTGTTTTCTACTCTTGACAATAATTCTAGTTAGACTGTTGCATTATTTCAAGTTACCTGGATATTGTAATGCATGCCGTCCTGGTGGAGGACAGGACTGCGATGAACGAGAAGGAGTAACCATGGTAGTCTCTGCGATAAAGCGAGTGATCTGGGCTAGTTAGATGGCACACACGCGTAAGCAATCCCCTTCGAGGCCTCCTAATACAGTGGAGCATATGGGGAGGGACCAATTAGCGACCCAAATCCAAAATCCAGATGCTAGCAAACCAGGTACCTACTAAGAAGTG
>JALLOT010002908.1:0-12013 GCA_036939595.1 Thalassiosira livingstoniorum | reverse complement strand
TTTCACGCATCAAGTTCATTATTGGGATAGCCTCCCTCAGCGCCTGTGACATGGCAATGTACTCAGCTTCCACCATCAATAGAGCTATCTCCAATTGCAACTGGCTCTTCCAAAGAATTGGACAGCCAGCATATTTGATGACATACCCTGTCCTCAAATACACACAGTCTACATCATCGGCTATTTTGGGGTCATAACTGCCTGCAAAGTTGGCACAACGAAAACCTCAAATCTGATGTCAATTTTGGGTCTGATAAACTGTAAGATTTTAAGTTACTTTGACAAAGATTTCCAAATTATGACTTTAGTTTCAGTTAGTTTCCTAACAGGTTTTAACCCTAATTTTACTCAACCAGATAGCTCATAAAATTAGTCTGAGCATTTTCATTAAAACTGTTTCACTACTAGGGGGGACACAAGACCTTTTATTTTGGTGAAAATTTGGGCCTCTAAATTTATTCAAAATATTCTGTTTATTATTTTGTATTGCCCACTCCCGCCTGCCTGGACCAAGCACTCTCCAAAAATGGCACCCAGTACCAAATATGCTGCTTTCTGATAGCACCACTATTACATTTAAAGCACAGCCCACATTGGACCAATTGTGTTCAAATTACAAATAATGTACATTCAGCAACTGTGGCTGAGTGCACAGTTGCAATTTCAAGTGTAGATGCGGTATCTGGGCTGAGCTTTTGATGCAAAAGATCCATTTTTGGGTTGTAGTGCTGCCAACCAATGCCAACCATGGTGCCAACCACCATTGAGACCTTCTTTTGTTGGATCTTGTAGCATTGTGACCCCACAACAAACTTCTTACTGTTTGTACTTCACATTGTTAATCCATGTCATCATGACTATCCATTGATCGGGGATAGCAGCCAGTTGTGGGTCTCAGTCATTGGAGTGAAAGACTGATTGTTGCGGTTTGTCATGATGAATAGGTTAGTCCTATTGTTGTCAATTTGTTTAACAAACTGCCATTATTCTCAGTAATATGTCCTTGATTCTTTGGATACATTATGCACTGCCTTATTTAATTGTATCATGCAAAGAGCTGATGGAGTGAAGAAGACAATAAGTCAACCAGCACCAAAATGAAAGGTGCTACACCTAGAGATGAGCGTACACTTTTTCATTATTTCAAGGGAAAAGGTGAGCATTACCCCGCTCCAAGTTCTACAACGTTTTGCTCATTTGTCGTACCATTTCTCTCTCACACTATACTCCTTTTCTCTGTTTTATTCAAGCTGTCTTTCAAAATGTTACAAGGAAGACTGCATTTTAGAAGTTTTGTTTCAGGGAGATGTGAAGGACTGTGTTTATGTATTCTTTTTTCACATTGACTTTGACTCCTGTCATCCTCCACCACTCAATCCTTTTGACCTAACCCCTGCTCTCCTCCACATCCAATCTTTCACCTTGCTGCCACCAAGCAGTCCCTGTCTGGTGGTAGGAGCTGATTTGTGTCTCTCTTGATGAAGACAAGCTGGCAAGCTTCCTTTCTCAAAAGATATTCATTTGGGGTGAGTGAAGTCATTTTCTCTCAAACACTGACCTTAATTGTTTTCTTTTTAGTGCTTTGCATTTTTCCATTAGAGCACCTACTCCTGAGGGGTCTGGTAAGTTTTGCTTTTGAAGTTTTGAGCTCAAAGAAACTTGCCATAAGAGGGAAACTTTTGATTTTGGTATTTGCCGAGCAGTAACAGGGCTTCTAAGCCACATTAGGCTCTGTTTTAGACAATGTCATGATACCCACATCAACCATATTGCCAGCACTAGGTTTTACTTAAAATATAAACTTTTTGTTGTCTTAATTGAGTTATATCTAGTGTAATGAGATTTAATAGCATGTATTGTCAGTTTTGCTGAATAACCTAGCTAATACCTTTCTCAGGCAATAATAGTTTTATATAAGTGCATGCATACATGGTAAAGCATAAATGATAACAAAAATTGACAACGTAAAATGGATCTAATACTCTGAAAAATTGCCAAAAATTTATTAATTATTTTTTCACATTTTGGAGTGTTGATATTAATAGAATGGCTTAATCCTTACAAAAAAAACTCAATACATTGTAGTTACACCCCTATTGGCCCATAAAAGCACTAAAATAGTGTGTGTTTGAACAACTTTTAAATTTTGGGTCTTGGGCTTCTTGACCCCCTATCACTACAAAGATTGTAGGCATCTCAACAGTTCTGACTAATTTCCTCCAGTTTTCTATGACAAATTAACGGTGCCATTCAACATCAGCACCTACTCCCATCAAAAAATACTGAATAACCATTAGAGGTGTATACGTCCCCATGTCCGTGGCAGACATGAAAGCTGGATATCCAGTCTCTGAATTGGTATATATTGAAGGCATTCCCACCATCCAAGAAATAGTTAAACAACTACATGTTATCTGTCAATGTGCCATGACTACGTTTTTACATCGTCACAATCTGGGCCTCCTCTTTCTTGTCCTTGAGCCCAATATCTTCCAACATTACTTGAACCAAAAACACATTGCACTGGCCCCATTACTCCAAGTCCCACAATACAAACCACAAATATATGAGATGAATTGTGAGCACACAAAACTCAGATGGCAGGCATGCCATATGGAAATGACCAGCGAATGTAATCTCAACAGCATCCTCATCAAGATGTTACTAGCAGCCATTGATGATGAATACAAGCAAGACCTCAAGAGTAATTTCCTTGGTGCAACCATCAGACAAGGGATTTAAAGCATTTTTCTGGAATATGTCCTTCCAGCAATTGTTTTGCCTGGAAAGAAGAAAGTATTATGACCATTAAACTTTTTTATAACCCATATAGGTTTGAAAGACTGAAAAAAAATTAAATTTCAAATAGTTGCAACTTTGTAAGATCAAGTTGCAGATGACAATTTTATCAATTTTTTGAACCCCATTGCATAACTTTCATAATCAGGAAGTAGGTTGGAAAATAACATTGGTATCAAAAACAATTGTGTTTTAGGATTTTTCTTTTGTAGCTAATACTATTTTGTTATACACTACCAGAATTATATAATTAAGCACAATCTACTATACCAGAATAGATGTTTAAACCTGTTCTGACAATTAATGTTAATTGTTTGTTTTTCCAAGAATAACCTTCTGAGTCTCTCAAAAAGGCCATATCTGAGTCCACAGTGCTTAGAGCTGGGTCCCACAAAAAATAGTATGGTACTAGATGGTACTGAGAAGTATTGTACTTACTTACTACAACGTACTTACTTGACCATGGTTCTGGCAATCCCTCACCAGCAACCCAAACAGTTGGCGGAAATATAATTTTTGTCATGACTTCAAAAATGCAATGCACACGCCCAGTATCTGCCCTTGAGTGGCACCCGACTTGTGCCTTACTTTTTATAAAGCTTCATGTTTTTTACTTTTCGGACAACAATAACTGCCACCATGGCTAGTGGCAGCTGGCAACGTTCTGCTAGCAGCAAATTGTTAGCAGAACTAAAATCTCTGTAGATAATTAAAAAAAGGAATGCAATGTCCACTCAAGCAGTACCAGAAACATGTATGATTTTTTTTAAAAGTCAACTTTTTTTCACCTTCCGGTGATGGCCAATCCATGCCGCCATGGTCAATGGCGGCTGGAAAGTTTCTGGGAATGAAAAAACAGTTCCGCAATAAAAATAAAACTAATGAGCATTTCCACTAGCAACCCTCAAATCCGGCACACCCATTACTCATTATTATTAAACTAAAAAATTCTTCCAACCAATTGCCATTGTCATGGTCAACGATGGCAGCAGGCCCAGATTTGGAAGTTGACTAATCCAGCATTATCCAAATAAAAATCCACAGAAAAATAATGCAAAGTAATGGATGTTTCCAATATCTGCCCAACTAAAAAAAAAATTCTGGCCAATTGCCATTGTCTTCGGAAGTGGACTAACTCGGCATTAGGGTGAAGGGCCAGAGAATGTATCCATATTTGAAAGTTTAGCGCCGTAATCGCAAGAATATCAGCAATAAGGAGGTAATCAACTATTGTGGTAATAAATGTGGAGTGAAATGATAATGAGTGCATGTGTGAAAGAGAATCCAGTGTTTTGTGAACCCTAATTCCAATTTCTTTGGACAAATGTAGTTTTCTTACTGTACCCCACATTCAATTTTTTAATCTTTTTGAAGGGTTCAATGTTTGATCACTACCATAATGCACACATGACTAAAAAAAGTGATATAATGACTGTCTGACATATTTAACAAGACTTTACACTGCTAATCAATCAAGGTTTGAATGGAAATTAATCATGATTGGATGATGATTCAGAGCATTTTTGTCCTTGGAACCAATGCTTTTTGATATTGATGGAAATCAGAAGAACATTTCATAGGTAGGTTGCATTCACTATGAGGAATTAGAACACTGAAATTTGTGATTAGAATACTATTTAGATAGGTAGGCAGTGATTGCCTTTATATTTAATGCATTTTGAGATTACTCAAGATTAATTTAGAGATTGATAAATGATAGGTCAAATAAGAATAAATGAAAATGACTGTTTTCAATTGTTCAAATAACAAGTCTCCATCTTGCTTTTCATCATATTCCCTGTCCGCGAGATCTTTTACTCCCCACTCATATGATGGATACACTGATTCATTAGAGAGGTTCACGCCCTTTCTTTCACATGGCAGCGAGCAATGTCTCCATCGACCTCTTCAACGTACTCCCGACATTTTTTCAGCACAAGCAACAACGGGCGATGCCAGTTCGGGTCATACCATGATGCTGTTGACTGTGGTGGTCTCTCCAAGTTGGCATCCGACGCACTGGAACTTTCTATTTCCGATAAAAGATCTCTGTGCTTTGTTGAAACTTTGGGTAGAAAATCTTCAAACAGGGTCATCTGAAACAAAGGACCGTTGGAAGTTTTGTGGTTTGAACTCGAGTCACTTTTCTGCCCACCACCATTCACTCTTTCTATCAGTGACATGAAGTTCTTCAGCGATGTTCCACGTTTTGGTTGGCAAAGTAGAGCTATTCCACCAATTGCCAGAGTTCTGGCAATCGTCAATAAAAGACCATCGTGAAATTCTTGAAAATGTACACAATCACTCGCTAGACACAGATCATAATGTCTTTTTTCCATTGTTTCCAAAACATCCTGTGGCAAAGAATTTGGTGGAGATGCAACGAGTTGTAGGATGTCTTTGCATGCTTCGGCTCCTTTCGTACTGGAGTCCCAAAGTAGTAACTGCGTGTCAATTTTTGATGGCGCATGCGAATGAACTTCGCTACTCGCCGATTTTCCATTCAGACTTATATTATTTGGTTGCATTTCCCGGAAGATCAAATTGGCACAAGCCTCATTGTTGCTAACACATTTTGGGTGTCCATCTGTAAGCACCAGATGCAAGGGCTTTAGTGACCCAAATGCTGTTGTATCTTTTTCTCCTTGACTGTTACCAGCACAACATGTAGCTGATGAGGAAGTAGCTGCTGCTAAAGCCAGTCCTGCAAGACCCGCTTGACCAGCCCCCAACTCTAAAATGTTGCAAGACGAAGTGAATACTTTCTCGTTGCTGTTCTCAGTCGCCAGCAACATAGATCTAATGGCACATTTCACATGACCAAGTTGCAGTTCCTCTGGTCTACCATCCTTAGAAATGAGGTAATTTTCATCACCCTCGCAATCAAAAAATATCAACGACAATAAAAACCCCGCCAGCGTCGCCTCCGCATCCCAAACACGCANCCCAAACACGCACATTGCCCGTGTTATCGACGCCATAGTTCCGATGGGATAGCAGAGCTTGCATTCTTTGCTTTGCGGATGTTTTTTGGGTTTGTTGCTTCGATTCTCGTGTCAGGAATTGGAGTTTGTGTCCATTGGATGATGTGTAGGAGTTTTGGACTATGTTCCATTTTGATTCAGCATTGGCATTGGGAGCTGCTGGTGTTTCATGTTCGTTTATTTCGATGTTATGATCAATTGGCTGCAAAGATTCTAGTAGATTGGAGTCTGGTACAATGGCACGATCTAAAACACCAAATCCAGGGAAGGAATTCATTGAAAAGTCGATGTTGGAAGTGGCATTCCCTTCATGGTTGTTGGACGAACAACTGGTGGCATCAGCAAGGTTGGCACTGTTGACAGCACCATTGGCATTGGGCAGAGGCCGGGGTGGATTGGGGGGTTGGGGTTGGCCGAGGAGGGCATTGCGTAGCATGGACCACCGTGCCTTGACACGCTCTCGTTTTTGAGAGTCTGCAATGTTATCTGCCATGATGGTGGTCATCTGATTACAGGGAGAGAGAAGGCGAGGTTCATTGCTGGTTCATTGGTTTTGAGACGTTGCTGGTTTGTGGTGCATTCTCGGTGCTCGCTGGACACCATACAACATTATTTTTGTGGTTGGTGCTTTTACTGTTTTTTCCAATTGTTTTATAAATTTACAGGTAATTACAGAATAATTGTAAGTAAATATTATTAGTACCATGTATTTACCTATAAACTTGTATATATTTTTCTTCATTGGTTGTGATGAGTAAGGATGAGTAGAGCCGAACCAGTTTTTGGGACACGACCAGCGATCAGGAAGACTGACCAAGCAAGAACCGAGACCGAGACCAACTATTGTTGTTCTGGTCCCCCGTTAAATACCACCATTCACCCTTGATACCACAGAGACGGCAATGACAACTGGAAGAGATCAGCACACACACCGCTGAACCAAGTAAGAGTCTGAACATTCTTCACACAAGTAAAAACGAGCTAACTCCCCACCAAAATACCGTCTAGTGTGCCTACCCGCCTACTTACTTACGTCCAAAGTCCAAATCCAGCAATACCCAACAAAACTTTCGCCGTCAAAATGGACAGGGAAAGAAGCCGCAGCAGAAGCAGGAGCAGAAGCAGGAGTCCCAGCCCATTCGACAATGACCGCCGCCCACGCCACCAAAGCCGACCACCCGCCTCCAAAGATCGAGACATGGACCGAGAACGACTAGAACGAGAACGTCGCGAACGCATGGCTCGTCTGCGCGCCGAGAATGAAGCCGAAGAACGAAATATGGAGAGTGGGGGTGGGGGAGAGAATGGCGATGCTTCCACGAATCCCTCTATGGAGGAAAATGGACATAGGATACGAAAAAGAGAGAAGAGAAATAAACCAACTGGTGGAGAAGATGAGGAAGAGGATGACGATGAGGAGGAGGAGCAGGATGAAATGTTTGCCATGCTGGGATTTGGTGGGTTTGGGTCTACTAAGGGGAAGGCTGTGGCGGATAATCAATCGAGTGCTGCTAGGGGGGCGGCTTCGAAAAATAAGGGGAGGAAGTATAGGCAGTATATGAATAGGAAGGGAGGGTTTAATCGACCTTTGGATAAGATGCCTTGATTGGTGATAGAATGGTTGATTTAGACGACAGTCTTTGAATTATAGTCTTGGGTCAAACTACCAATTGGTCGTTTCAATTTTAGATCGGAGATTGCATTGAAAAGATTTTTCTTCACTTAATATTCCTTTTCCTGGCACAAACTTCATTTGATGATGAACTTGCATCGTCGTTTGTTTCTCAATCAGTGTATTTGATTTCATGAGTTTTTTACTCGAAAAAAGGCCCTGGTGATTGGTGTTGGACAAACATGGACTCTATTATATTTTCAAATTCAGGCGAAATAATGATTTCTGCAGGAATATTTTTCTAGTGGAGTGAAGCAAGGTGCTAAATACCGTGCTTCTTGGCATTTTTGTGAGCACTTTGCATGAGCCGCCAAATGAATATTTTTAGTCTTGTGGTATGGTACATGGTGGAAATAAGGTAATGGACAAACATGGACTCTATTATATTTTCAAATTGAGGCGAAATAATGATAATTTTTGCAGGAATATTTATCTAGTAAAGCGAAGCAATGTGCTAAATACCGTGCTCTTTGGCATTTTTGTGAGCTCTTTGCATGAGCCGCCAAATTTTTAGTCTGTTGGTATGGTAAATGGTGGAAATAAACATATAGATGATGTATTCCATTTCTAACTAGCTACAACGAAGCCAAATGAGCAGAGAAAATATTGAAAGAACATCATCATCGATCGAGAATGTAGAATTTCTAACTCAACTTTAACTTTATGTACATTCTATGTTTCTATTTTCTAATTACAGGGAAAATTGATTCTTCTGTCAATGATAGGTCTATAATCGAATCCTCAGTTGAAACACTGGGTGCTATTCAATTTGCACACAGGTAACTCAATGGATCCAGGGGCATGGTTGCATTCGAATAATGCATGAAAGGGTCTGACAACTGACCAACGGAACGAAACTTGGGCCATCGTAACGTTGCTGTCACAGGTCTGTGGTCTGATATTACACCTCGACCCTTGATGTTGATATTGGCACTTCGTACGTTCAGAATTTGGGTCCCTCTCGTATCAATATACCCAAGTGAAAGGGGATCTTGGTAACCCAATGAGAGAGCTGTATGCCTTGTCCGTGATTTCCTAATCATTTGCTCACTTTCTACATCGTCTAAGAAAAAGGCTTCTTCTTCCACAGTAGAAACTTGTTTTTCCTGACTTGCCAACCGTACAAAAATGTGATCTACACTCGTCTCTTCTCCTCGATGAGTGAAATGCGTAACTCCCATATCTTCCGCCATCGCCGATGCGCAATTCACAAAATCCCTGGATTCTAATTGAGAAGCTGCAAATCCATTTGGCTCCGAGTTGAAATCTCCGCAAATGACTTCCAGTACTTCGTTGTCAGAATCTGATCTCGACGACGATAATACGGATTTTCTACTTGCTTTTGACAGTGCCCGTTGAATTAAGTTGATTTCGTAAGCTTGACGACGATCGTTTTTGCGTGGGCAGTCGTCTCTTGGGAATGACAAATGCGTGTTGGCTATGAAAATGTCTCTTCCAGAACTCCCTTCGGAGCTTTTTTCCTTGCAATGTACAATTTGTGCTATCCTTTGCGGACCGGTCAGCACTTTTTCTGATGTTACTAGATCTAATTTTCCATTTTTGTTGACGAGGCAGCACATGCCATCTTCTCGTAAAAGGCCATTTCCATTGCATTGTTTTAAATAAGTGTAAGAGTTGTCATCTAACGATCCTGGTCGACGCTCGGCGACTCTATCGAAAATGTCCCCGGTAATGGCATCAAAAACAGATGAAAATTGCTCATCAAACCACCACTCTTGAAGAAGAATTATGTCAGATGAGGCCTGTTTTACAGATTTTATGCAAAGGATGAATGCGTAGGAACTTTTAGAACACAATATGTTCAAATTGTGAAATATGAAAAGTCAGAATAGTAAAAATGTGTTTTGAAATCTCACCATGTTTTCCGAAATGTAATGGGCAACGGCTTCAGCACGAGGTCGCCACCAATCTTCTCGCTCCGACTCCCGTTGATTGTAAGGACCCATCGAACGATGGACTGGGGCCAAAATATTGAAAGTTGTTATGGTGAAGGCATTCGCCAGTTCTGAAAGGAGCAACCAAATAGTCAGTTTACTGCGCAGACTACTGGAAGGAGGTTTTTGGCCATGTTGAATGCAAATCATTTTACCGCGACAATAAGGGTAGTTAATCTGTATAAGAATTGAAGGTAGAAATATCGGAAAAACAATGTTTGCGTCGTGTTGATAGCAAAATCAATTATTATCTTGGTGGAATGCTTGGAGCTTGGGATTATTCAACGCCAATTCTTTTTGGTCGGTTGGACTTGTTGGAGTTGTGAGTCTTGGCCAAAATTTGCCAACTGCCGACCGCACGTCATAAGAGAACTCTCTTCCTTTTTCCTATCTTGCTCTATTAGAGGCAACAAGACGCGAATGAGAGGTCCGTTTTACAATGCTCAGAAAAGTACATTGCCTGAACGAGAACCCGAACCATTAACCATTGTGTGGAAGATTATTATTTTTGTGGAGATGAACTGAAGCGATGGGCGATGGTTGCATTGCTTGGTGCCTTGATTGGTGCGTGCGTCACGAGCGATTCGCGATGGACCTTGAATGATCGGAGTGAAGCAACACAGAAAATGTGAGGAGAGGACTGCATCAACGTCATCACTCAAGAAGTCATTTTAATCTTTTCAGCATTCATCACTCACATTTTAGCTAAATTAGCTTCATTTACCTTGAAGTATTGCTCTAATCTGATGTCGTTTAGAATCGTTGATTATTTTTTGGCTGTGGAACTACACTACTACTCGAATAAGATTAATGACGTCAATTGGGACATTGCGGATGACGTTGGCTTTCTCAATGACGTCTACCTAACTACTTACTTAGCTTAGGTAATTGAGGTAGGAGTATTGTACTCTAAGTACCTACATACTACCTACTTACTTATGTACAACACCATACTAAGTACCATACTAAGTACTCCTACTTCTTACTCCTAATAAGTAGGAGTACCATACCTATTAGATGATTTTGTACCTTTTTGTTGTACTACCATATTCTAGAGGAGGAGCATTATGTATTTTTTAAGACATGGTAAAAACCAAAAAATGTCACTATGCATGGGGCCATTTGTTGAAATTTGACATATGGGGTATTTGGTATCAAAAACATTTTAATTTTCTGCTCTTTTCAATAGTATAATAGCAATAAAAGCCGGTGACTGAATAAAAAATGGTAAAGAGTAATAAATTAAAATGCCTTATCGCTTAATTGTCGTTGAATTCAAAATGCCATTGGTTGGAAATCCCCACCTTTTGATGTCCAACCACCTCCATGCCACCATTAGGGGGGTGCATAAAAAAATGCAACATTTTCAAAATCAATATTTTCATCTGATTTTTTGGGTAGTTGTTGGAATACATGAGAACAAAAGATACTGTAATTTTTGTCAAATAATTTTGACCCTACGCAAAGTTATTGAACATCAAAAATACCTGATGGCAACTACTATGCAGCATTTGTGGGACTCAAAATAGGACTCAGACTACTAGTAAAACTACTAGCTATCTGTTAACATTAATTGGGCTTGATTTTGAATGAAATGAGTGCAAAGTACATACTCTATGAAGTCATAGTATAATGTCCTCTGAAGCATTGATAATTCATCCTTGATTTAAACTGTTGTTTTACTATAAAGGCAAGTCTTGACATGATGGTTTTAAAGTAGGGTAAGTACTTGGGTAGTTTTATATGATTTTGTTCATTTTATAGGAGAAAGTGATCGGTTGTACCAAAAAAGTGGCATACTTCTTTGCTTTTACTTTTCTCAGTAAAAACAAGCAATCAGCTGATCATTTACTTTAAATATACTTCTTATGTTGGATTTTGAACATGGTTTTGATGTAGGGTGGCTACATGGAAAAGTAATGACTAAGATGATGCAGGGGTGTTAACTTGGTATTGTATCTCAAACCAGATTAACTTTCAAAAGTTTGATGTCTAAAACTTGGATTCTTAGTGTAAAATGTTAGCCTCACATGATTTATCTTATAAGTTATTTATAATACAAGGTATGAGACAGTGCTCTTAATGTAGGATGCATACTTGGCAATGTGGTCAAAATAAAATTGCATATGTATCTCATAAATTGTTAGTACTTGCAAGATGAAATATATTGTCAGCTAATTAAAGGAACAGAACCATACAAAGCTAACTTCTTCATCATTTTCATTGGGCATTGCTGTGTTCATTATCTGTTTGTTGGAGAAAAGATAGGTAAATCACTATTTTTCATAAGTTCCAAATTCAACCGCAATATGTAGCAACAAAAATGTTTTTTTTGACAACTGGATTGCATCCAACAGCACCAGCACAACTCAGATGTTGATTGATTATTATGTTCTTTTTAATTTTTTCTTTCCAAAAAAAGGCACCAGAATTTTGATGTGTTGCTGTGCTGATCAAAATGGACAGACCCACATCAAAACCCTGACATGGAAGATGTCCAGGGTATACAAAAAGGAGTCCGTAAAAAAAAGCGTACTCGTTCCGTGCGGCGGAGCGCTCCCGTAACCTTCTAATATTGCCGTTATCATTTTTTTATCATTTTT
>JALLOT010002907.1:0-11986 GCA_036939595.1 Thalassiosira livingstoniorum | reverse complement strand
GGCACCCTCCTTTGGTAGTTTTTTGTTTGTCACACCCATGGACAACAGTGGTAATGGTTGTGTATCCCCCATTGCTGTTTTCCCTGCTCTTTGAAATGGATGAGATTGGGGTGGAAAAGGTTGCATTGTTGTCATCCCTCTCCCATTGTCAGTGGCGTTGGATTGGCTTGTCAGTCAACATCATTTTTTTTGTAAAAAAAAAAAACAAAACTATTCCTACATAGATTATTTACTGTTGACCTTTGACAATGAGGTGCAACCAGCTGCTGGAATCTTTTTTGGTTGGACGATGGCTGCGGCTGACCTACAACACTAGCCAACTAGGAGCCCTAGTGCCTGACTAATACTTTAGCTGCAGCAGCACAAAAAGTTTATTAATAAGCTGCTAAGAGCTTATTGTATACATGATTTTTGTTGACCCTCATGTTTTGTTGCAAGGGCAAAGAGGCACTACCACACATTAAAATAATGATACTTTGAAAATTTTTAGTTAAGCATCTAATTATTATATGCTGGGGGAGAAAGGGATATATGAGTAGTTATACTTGTTTAATATTTCTTTCATGAAGAAAGCAGGCAATATTGTTTGTTTTTTTAGGTAGAAAATTCTTCCTGCTTTAGGGTATTTGTATTCAACTTTGTAGCTGTTTTCATATTATAAATAATACAATACTAACAAATGTCCTTGTTCAATTTCAATAGTAAAAAACATTTGAGAATTAGCCTTTTGAAGGGGTGCAGTCTCATTTCTTGTCCTCTTCCATAAAATTTCTTAAGCAGCTGTTAAAGTGACCATTAATATTTACATGGATATTCAGTCAGGTGCTTTCTTAATGAAAAGTAATTTAAATTTTTCTGTTGCACTGTGACTATTGAAACTACAATGTTTCACTTGTTAGAATTTGCTATTGGCAATATGATGCAAATATGTAACTTGTCAAATGAATATGTAGATATAGATGAAATAATTATGATATGGATGGGATGGTGTGACTATTCCTAGAGTACATTTGTAACAGAAGTAACCTGCTTAATGGAGCAATTTTCTAGAATTTACTTTGGAAACACACCATGAAAATTACATCAATCCATATTTCTCGTTGAGTACTATGGAGTAGAGTATTTTTTATGCACAATATAAGAGTATTTGTTGAGTGAACGTCCTATTGAGAAAAATTAACATTCCTCTTGGTAGAAATATTAATAACTTTTAAAAATAAAAGGTAGTATAAAGTTTTTAAACAGAATATGTTATATTATTTTATAAATTTTGTATCATTAGTTGTTGTTTCATCAAAAATTCAACCTTATCTAATAATTTTGAGACTTATCAAAATTGATAAGTTTCACATATACTAATTCCTTCATGTAAGCTCTACATACCTAAATGCAAATTGAAACAATAGGTAAGTAGATCAATATGGCATTTACTATATTTTACAATTTCAGAATAAGTATGATATGACTGTATATTATTAGCTGGTCATTTTCCATTGTCTGTTTTAATTACCAAAATGTATTGTAAATCTTTCTCAGTTTATTATTGTAAGCACAATAAGATGTACCTTTGATGAAAACATTCAGATTGTTGGATGGTGAAAATTGACTCTCATAGAGAGCCAAAATATTGGATTTTTGAGGTACTGTGAGGTTGTCAAAAATCACGCTTAATCCAGGTACCATAGGATTAATGTAAGAATAGTACATTGAAACATCTGATAAGATTCAGATTATGTGTAGATCTACCTGTGCTAGTATGGAAACTTGTCGAATTTTATAAATTTCAGGATTGGTTGGGATATTGTGATCATGATAAATAGAGATTTTCAATTATATGTTTTTTACCTCATTTTGGTGATGAAATTAAAAAGCCACTTGAATTCTTTCTTCTGTTACAGACACATGGTACAGTCAGGATGCAAGAGTGGCTTGGTAATGTTAGACAATAGTCACTACACTATCACAATTTTTGCTCATTTTTCAGTAGTGATTCAATTAAATAGTGAGTATACTTGAGCATTGATAGTCATTAGCATAAAATAGTTGGGACCATGGGTAACCACATAATATTCACAGCATATTATATTAGTCTTCAGAAAAATGAGGGATAGTATCTAGTAAAAATAGTGCTCAAGTCATCTAGTAGCTAAAGTGACTACTGCCCACTATCAGTGTCACTACTTCAAAGTGGAAAAATTTCCTTATTTCTTGCTTTATTCTTAACTTAGGTTTCTTTTGACATTTACCCCAAATTCATTTTTCCTTTTGTTGTAGTAGGTTTAAAATGAAATGTTTTTTATTCTATAAAATTGTCACTAATTTTGAAAAATAATAAAGATAAAACATATGTTTATTAAATATTCTTAGGTTATTCATGATTTCTAAGGAAATCATACATTTTCCTACATAAAATTTTACGTTTCTACATTTTTTGATAGTGTCACAGTATGATCACTATTATGTCTTCAAAAAAAATAGTGAGATAATTTCTTTTACAAATGTAGTGATGTTGAAAAAGAGGGTTCATTTTTAACTCTTAAATTTGTTATTATATCAAGTAGCTGAAAAGCTAAAAATGAGCAGTAGTGGGGTGAAAAAATAGTGGTACATTGTGTGGTAAGTTGATAGTGATGCACAAAAATAGTTCCATTGTTAAGTCACTCTCGTTCCCTGGGTACAATAGTACCATAATTACCATTGTCTTATCAATGTAATTTTTTTTTACAAAAGACAAGCTATAATTTTTTTATTATATTCTGATCGAATTTAAAACATTGATAATTTTTTTCCCTTATCACTATTTTTTAGTTGATTCTCACTTACGTACTAATGATATTGTAATGCACGTAGGAGTAGAACTTTTCTGTTAGCGACGGGCCTGACGAGCTCAAAACGGCGCTGAAGTAGAGGTCATTCTGAGTTATTCCTTTGAGCTGGCGAGAGTAATGAGACTCAACGAAACAATTCAATAATTTTAATTCTTTAGTACTAGAGTATTACAGTGAATATTTGCCTAACATGAAGGGCTTATTTCTCAATATCTCTAGTGGGATTTGATAGAAATTTAAATATTCTACAACATAGGTAGTACTAAGTACTCTTTGAGATGAATGTTGTGACATAGTTTTAATGGCTTGCTTCTATATATATGTGAAATATTGCACCCCAAATAAAAATTTTGATCTTTTGCAAATGATTTTCCTACTCTGAGATAGTAAGTTTTTTCTTCAAAGAAAAAAAATTTAAATAACAACTTTTTAATATTGTTGGAGCACCTTTCAATTTCTAATCTGCTGAAAAAAATTTTATCATTCATTGCTTCGCAATGGACTGGGATAATACAAAACATTCACACCTTTTGATTCACAAAAAAAGAGCTTTTTCTGGATTGTGGTAGGCTGTGTATCCATGAAAATTAAAAAAATAGTTGACTTTGTAAACAAATATTCAGTACATAATATCTAGAGAATTAGTTTTTCTATCTATGTCATCATTATCCCAACATACAGTGATTACCATAGATATGTATGTACCTACATTTGAAAAATGCATTGCCAAAATTTACTAGCCATGTTTTTGTCTGTTTCTATATTTTGACAGGTGCATTGTCTTTCAATTTTTTTCAACCCTACTGCAATGAGATATATGGATGTCTATCTACAGTATTTATCTACCTAGGATGGGTAAAATAATATTGCATATCCTAGGTAGAGTGCCTACATTTTCAAATAATATTAGTTATATTGTAATTACGTTTTGGATCACAAGGAACTACTTACCCAAAATGTGCCTAAACTTCAAAAATTTACTTGTACATTCTACAGTAATAACATTGATAGCTCTATGATTTAACAGCAGTTTAATACACTAAACAATCAGTGTAAGAAATGAAAATTTCAAACAAAAATAATTATTCGAAAGTAATCTGAAATTTTGAGTGAAAACTCAAAATATGTGGTAGCATTAGTTAGAATATCAAAGAATTTTACAATTTTGTGAGTGATTTTTATTGTGGGGACAGATTGTCATTAAATAATAAAGGATTATGCTTTGTTGATTCAAAAGTAATATTGATCCAATTGTAGATAAATGTGTATAATTGAATGCAAAACTAATCATATGTCTTTGAAAACATAGTGAATCAATATTTTCAATAATTCTTTGAAACTTATTTATTAAGAAAGGATAAAAAATATAATCTTGCATATCAATGGTTTGAGGTGTATGAGTTTTGTGCACAAATAACAAAGAAATATGGATAGCCATAAAATTGGTAAATTATCTAATTATTTTTAATCTTTTTACAAAAAAATGTCTCACAAATTCTGAATCTACCAAAACAAACAAAAATATATAATTCTTGTCAGTTTACTGGTCACAATACACACAAAAAATATTTCTCCATCACTGAGAATAATGCTCCTTTTGATTGACAATTTTTAGCATAACAAAAAAATTTTTTGTTATGCAATCTATCATTAAAAAAGACTTGGAAAGAAAGTCAAATAAAGTGCAAATAATGTGTTATGATAGCTAGTACAAGTAATGATAAAAAATTGGTCCATATGTTGGATAGATTTACCAATCAAATAGTCTTAATTTTCAACAGTATTAAAATTTATAGGCAGTTTTGTATAGTATACTGTTGCATAAATGAAAATATAGTCTTTGCCATTTTTTCATAGTTTCTACACATTTTAAAAGATGATAAAGTAGTCATTCACCAATAGATTTGTAAATTCCAAAAAATGAATGAAATGCACTTGATACAAAACATTTCATTGTGTTGAACTACAAATAAATGTTGAAGCACTGGTTTTAAACTACTAAAGTGAAAAATGTATTAATGTCTGTTGTTGAAATTGTTTTATATGTGGCTCATGAAAATGTCTTCACAAAGAAATTTTTTGTTTAGATCAGTCTTTTGTGTGTTTGAATATTTCATTTCTGTAATTGGCTCTTCATCAAGCATGTTAGATTGTCATCAGAAGCCTTTCCAAGACACAATATTAAGTGAAATCAATTACAAATCCTCAAAACCAACACAATTATCTTTTGATACAATTTTTTTTTAGTTACATTTTTCTAATTCAAAAAACATTCAAATTTAGTCTGTAGAAATGTGAAATATCTAGCTGAAAAACATACACTATGAAACTCATGAGGCAGTTAGAAGACCAGTCTTTGTTAATAAGCATGAAATTATTTTATAAGTTGCATATTAGTTAAGGTTTTTCTTCTGAGATTACATGAGAAGAATTAAATCTAAATGGTATAACTCATATTTTTACCAATGTATTCTTGAATTTTTTTATTCAGACATAATTGTTCCATGTAGTTTCCCTTGAGCCTGAAGAAAGCAACTTTTATTCATATTGTGATATTTGTTGTCTCTTCATGTATATTGCTATGCTATTTCTAAGGAAAGCTTATGAGTTCTTAATTTCTAAGAATATTGGCCCTAAAACTTTTGAATGCTGCCATAAATTCAGAGTGTGGGAAATTGAGAACAATTGGAATAATATGAAGTTTCCTATAATATCAAAATAATTTAGAACATATGTCATATTGATATAAGTGAACAGTTTTTGTCATTAAATGAAATTTATTTGTGATTTCACTCAGACAATTGATCATATGGAGCAATTCATTTCTTTTTTGAATGCTTGGCTCTGAGTGGTATTAGGTTTTTAGTACAAAAAATATATTTGGTAACACATTTCAAAATATTATCACATGTAACTCATGTTGAAGAATTTCATATTATATCCAATATTTTAAGAACACAATTTGTGTATATTTTAGTAATATGGTGCACACTGAAAGACATTGATCTCTTACTATCTATTCATATCTTACATTTTCTTAATAAAATCAACAAATCTTAATACCAATTTTACTTTTTGCAGGAATAATGTCCAGTGATTAAACTAGTATCTTTGTAAAGAAAAATCAAATCACCTAAGATTATGATACATGTCATACTAACTGTTTTTCAGGAATTGCAGTTTCCTATTTGGAAAAAGCCTCTAAATCAGTATTATATATTTTGGCTTGATTCATATTGCATTTACCTTCTTGATCAAAAGCACACTTAATCTTTGTTTTTGTATCATCTTTTGTAATTCTACTGTTTCGGTCTTTTGATGGTTCCAGATTTCCTCAATGATCTGAGACATGCATTGATTTGTGCCAAGTTTTTTTTAGACCAAGTCAAATATTTAAGTTAGAGTCAATTACAAATAATTCTGAGCATAAAACATTTTTGAAAGAAATCAAAATTTGAATTTTAGTTAAAAATTTGTTTGAAGGTTAAAGAAAACATGTATATTTTGGTTCGTGTTATAATATGTTATGTTTGATGCCCTAAATTTACAATTTGTTCAAAAAGAATCTTTTAAGATAGTAGATTAACCACACCCACAGAGATCTATTTATTAAATTACAATAATTGAGCGGTGAAATAATAATGAAATAATAATGAAAACAATGTGGGAGCTTTTCTTCCAATTTAATTAGATAGAAAATTTGATTGACTGTTTGTATTTGGTGTCATCATTTTTTAATTAATGATAAAACACTCCCTTTTTGAATATCACAGGATTTTTTTGCATGAACATTTGAGAATTATCATGTCAGATAGATTCAAACATGCAATGTTATCAGATATTCCAACCAATATCAATTAGTTATGGACATGCTGCAAATAAAGAATGAAAAATTACACCAAAATAAGACTGGAATATTAGAGGAAAAATGAACAATGAGTGGATGCATCAACCCATTCAAAAATTATTCTTTTTCAGGGGGTTCATCCTATTAGAATACCATAACATTTAGAGCATTAAAAAGTACAAAATCTTTACATTTTTTTGATATCAAAAGTATTCTAGATCAAATGGTTCAATAAATTGCAATAAGACAATTTATAAACTTTGGCAAAAAATTAATATTTTGAAAATATTTAATCCATCAATGTTATTGTGGTAACACAATATTAACGAAAACCTCCCCTCTTACGCATCATTGTATCTCATCAAAATAATGAAATTCACTACTTATAAACCAAGGTTGAAGCTGTGTGAAAATATTCCTCTTCAGAGTAGATAAAAAATCCTTAGATTGTAGGATTTAAAAAGTGAGTAGACACAGTTATTTCAAGCTTTGTCTAGGTAAATTTGGAATTTCTTTCTGTGATCCTCTAATCTGCAAACAACAGTTCTGCAGGTCAACCTATCACAAAATGCCAAGTATAACCAATTTTGGAGTTGCTTGAATACATATTTAAAATCTTGGTAAAGAAAAGTTTTGAGCTCTAACTCATGGAATATCTAAAATTGGATATTCTCAAAAACTAATTTGTACAAAGGGATTAATATATATTATTCTTGATTCCTAATAATAGAACATGTAACCTTCCTTTTTAACTTCCTTCTACCAGCAGTGATTGGTCTGATACATGCCATCAAAGGTCTAATAGATCCTTGATGGTTAGGGGGTGACATTTTTAGTTCTAATATCTTAAATTTTGTTGTCACAATCTCAATATAAACAAGATTATGTTTCATTTCCCCTATAGGACAAGCATTTGAATCTCATATCATTTTAATGACTACCTTGATTGCTGTAGAGTTGTCAACTTGGATTGATGATGCTTCTTGTACCCATCACATTTTTTTGCATGTTTTGTATAGAGAAACCATTTTTGGCTTTCAAAAAAAGAGCAGCAGGTTTAGCCTCAACTTATGATGACATGAAAAACTTAATGATTTTTGTAAGCAGAGCAATGAGTTCATTAATTGAGGTTTGTGGATATCAATGCTGGCATGGATTCAAGCATTGGATCTGTTGATGTAGGTTTTATCAGAGTATGTGGAAAGTTGCACGCTCATACAACAAAAGTGACTGCTTCTATTGGGGTAAGTGGCTCAATAATAAAATAGTTACTTACATACTTGTATTATTTTCCAGCTGGTTGTAATTTTTGTATTGATGGTGATTATTAATACAATGAGCTTGTTGTTGACAGGGTGAGCATACCAGAGTATGGTGTCAACAAGGTAATGCATCTGTGGTTCTTCTTTGTCCAAAACTTTGTGGTTAAGTGTATTGGTTGGGCACATATTTTTAGAGTTTTTCACATGTGAAGGTTGTTTGTTCTTGTGGAGAAAATTGTGTTTTTAATAAAAGAGGGTGACAAAACAGCTTGAGCTTTGAACTATGTAGTCCTCTATGCTTTGAAAACCCATCCACTGATGAAATTCTATTCAATGTTAATTCCAAGAAATTTCTTGCCTTACCGTTTAGTATGGATTTCATAGTTTTGTTTGTATTTTATAATAAGTGTAAAGTGTTGTTCTTACATAAATAATCAAATGAAAAATCACAAACTAATGAGGCAAATTTGATGGGCATCCATTGTCATTTCAACAACCCTGGTGTTGTCATGACTTACTATGAAGGCACCTGGAAAGGAGATCTATAGGCACCAGTGGATCTTGAAATAGACTCAACTCTCATGTTCTATTCAAGTAAGGTTATACATTTCAATGAAATCTTGAAGAATATCTGTGATTCAAATTCATAAATAGCTGAAGTCAGGTAAAGGGATTTTTGAGACCCCGTAGTCCATGGTTGCCATTGTCAAAGTTAGATAGGATGATGAGGAGTATGGCATAAATCTCCTCTTACAATTCCTTGATTTTTTATCTGGGATGGTTCCCCAAATATAGTTTCTCAGTCACCTGAACACCCTCAAAATAAGTTGTGATTTGTTTGGGGATATGATGATTGTTGTGGGGGCAAAAATAACTGAGAGATTTTAGTCAAAGAGTGTTTTTGGAGTTTTTTGCAAATGAAAGAGCTCATCATTGCCAAGGTAAAACATATGTAACTAATTTTATGACATTGATTAAGTCTGTGTTGTTTTAACTGTGTTCTGTCCCCTTAAAAATCTGATAAAAATCTGATGAGATAATGTTGGCTACAGAATACTATCATATAAAAAATAATATATTTGACCTATACATTTAATTCCTTACAGCCATCAAGAGCAGCTGGTACTTTGCTTGAAGCCCTGACAATGAATAAAAAACCGGTACAAAGTTAGAGAGATTACCTAACTAAAAACTTTTTCTCCTTCATTGAATGTTTTTCCAATACTACCAGTGATCCCAATTAATGGGTATGAAACAGCAAATATAAATTTGACAATGGAACACCACCAATTATAAGGTACAACATTCAGCTGCTGTTTGGGTGCTAAAAAGAAAATGAGATTAATACTATGTTGATAAAATACTTCTTATCATTCTCTGGTCAAGGGAAGTAGAGAATTGTTAGTAAAAAAAATTCATTGTATGATTACAAACAGGTTTTTTTTTAGTTATCAAAATATTCCTAAAGATCCTTTTTTTAATTTGGACTTAAGTTTTGTTATCAACCTTTCAAAGACAAGGACTAATTATCACAATTATTTATGAATCTCGTACAATTATTGCATGAAATATATATTTTTGACTATACTTACTTGATGATTTATCATTGTTACATAAATTATCTTATCCCTTTGTCTGGTGGGCTTGAGTTGGAATTAAAGAGGTTCTTTCTGATTGAAAAGAATAGGAGCAGCAGAAACAGTATTTATTGATTCTTCAACATAGCTACATAGACCTGATATCCCTCATTATAACATGAATCATTTTTAATTCATGTTCCAATGGAGGCATTTTTGACGTTACAGCACTAAGTGAGAAAGTTTTATCAATTGGATATTGTAGAAGATAGCATATTTTCAGTTGAACTTGTCAGTGAACAGTCCCTCTTCTTCAATGAATGACATTTAGAAACAAGCAACATATAATTTTTATGAATAGATCTAGATTTGGGTTTTCTTCAATTGATATGGACCACATATGATCATTTGAAAAAAATCATGGGCATCTCAAACCTTTTCAATTCTTTACTAACCTCAATGCTTTTTTGTAGGTTATTTCTGCTTGGGGATTTTGTACAACCAATTACAATCTTTAAGAGTCATACATTAAAAATTTATTATCATGCTGTCCTTTCAATAAATAATCTACAATAGAAGTGCATATGTATATAACTTAATATGTATTCAAATGTTTTGGTTTTCAGAACCTTTATGTATAAGCTACAAATGTGTTCTATTGTTCTTGTTTATTTTCATTTGATATATTATTTAGTGTTTTGATTTCTTCATAATCTTTTGTTGTTGTTTTCCAGGCTTGATTCTAAACCTATTTAAAATTTTCTGTAAAATTATTAGAGAAGGGACATGATAAAAGTTTAACGTAAATAAATTGTACAAAGAAACTAATGTGTTACTTCACAAAAGTAAATGAAGTGATTTAAGTTGGAAGTGCCTGTGTACATAGATATATTGATGTGAATTATCATTGAATTTAAAACTTTGCATATAAGTCAGATGTTGTATTGTAATTGGAAAAAACTGATTTTTTTGCTTTTCAATAACTTTTTAAGTTGCATCTTAGTTACATTATTGACAGCACCATCCAAAATCATAATGTACATGTATCAAAAAGATATGGTTAAATGTCATTGATTTTTAAATATTGTATTTTGATTTTTAATATTTGACCAAATGATTTCATTAATATTAGAGTTAGACCTTATATTAATCATTTTTTCTGAATTCTTTCCACATTCGAAATTCATTAAGATGTCACAAAAATGTAATCATACATATAAGAATAAATTAATATCACTTGAGAGAAAATGTTTGCTTTAAATCTTTTATTATTTTTAAGCTGTTGGATTGATGAACAAATTTCACAAGAAAACCCTAGGGAGAGACTAAAAATTAGTACAATACAGAACAATGCTTTGTACTTTTCTTACTCACACAAAAGATAATTATTTGAAACAAGTATTAATCAAGTATTTGCGATAGTCATCAATCTTGCTCATTACACTCATACATTGAGTAATACCCATAAAAAACTCAAATTTAGATCTTGATTTTTGAATAGAGTATGAGTATTATCAAAAGCATATGAAAAATATATATTTTTAGTAATCAGATTACCATTCCAAGTATATTTTTGTAAACTATAGGTATATTAATGATAATCACAAAAAAATAATTTAGTATGCAATAAATGGGACTAATTTGAGTTCATTCATTGATTTGAAGTTTTGGGAGCAATTTTTGAAGAAAATTGAAGAAAAACAAGCAAGAAACTACAGTGCTCATTTGTGACTATCTAGCATACTAGAATGGACAGAGATAATTAAAATCAATAATTGTCAATTAATCAGTTGGGCAGAGTAAAATTGTGGGAAAGTTACTCATATTGTGCTGTAACTTGAAATTAGTCTACTCAATTGTTACTTATAATATTCTAGGGGGGGGGGTGAGTACAAAGCCCTGATCTCTAGTATCTAGTATATCCTGAAATTCTACAGCTCAAAGGTTGATCAGCCGTGTCAGATTAATTTGCCATTCCTAATTATTTGGAATAAAAATACAAATAATCGCCAATAATAGCTATTTGTGACAACATTTTTACGCAAGCTCCCTACGAGTTCCTGCGATAAATGAAAACTTTTGGATGGTCAAACAGCCAATCAATTCTGCTGCGTCATCACATCATGTTCTCTCAAGATCATCTCAAGGAATCATCAATTTACTCTGCTGCTTTTCTTCTTTCTCATCTCTCTCGCTCTGTGTCTGGGTACCATACAAAATACCATACTACTGGTACTTCTACCATAATGCCTCAGTACATAGTACTACTAGTAATTTTGATTTCCCAAATAAAAAAATACTCATAATACTAATGATAGTTACTACTTATTATTTTTTTATGAGTACTAAATTAATTGTATTGTACTACTGATAGTGAGAGTTATTAATGACTATAACGTTTATCGACATTATTATTTCTATAACATGCTTATTGACTATATTATTACTATAACAGTCATTTTGATTTTTTTC
>JALLOT010002906.1:0-11985 GCA_036939595.1 Thalassiosira livingstoniorum | reverse complement strand
GAGGATAGATTGAGCCATCAGGCACTAGAGTGCAAAAGTAATGTCTTTTCAACAACTACAGTTCAGAACAAAAAATATTGTTCTAGAACAAGAACTTCATTGTTCAAAATGCGTGTCTGAACGAGACCAACATCTGACTAACATGATTGACTAAATATCTAATTTCTTATAATCAGCCTTATTGAAGTTGCACCATACAAAATGCCAGGCAAAAAAACTTTTGGAATACAACAGAATAATCCTAGGTCAATGAAATAATTAACAAAAAAAGGTTCTAGAACTGACACAAACTCAGTCTGTTGAACAAATTAATGCTCTAGTACATGAACAGAATTGTCCGCAAACAAAAAATATTCTACAACACATACTAATTTTCTAGAATTGATAAATAGGGATTTATTCACAGGCAGACTTTAATATTATCACCTAATTATTGAAAATATCATTGATTTCTAAAATTTTATGTTTCTAGAACATCATAATATTTTTCTAGAATTGAAATAAACAGGATTGAATTCTTTAAACTATGTTCTAAAACAATAAAACAAAATGAAGCAATATAGAACAAGAAAAAACTAGAGCAAACCTAACGTTCAAAAATTTTGTTCTAGAACAAGAAATACCATATATTGAATCCTAATGTATTTTGTAATTTAAAATACTTAAAACATTGACAAAAATATAAACACAGAACAAGAATTAAAATGTTCTGCAAAAAAATAAATACACATAGACAAAGTGATATACTATAATGAGAGACTCTAGACAAAATTCTTGTTCTTGAACTTAAAGCTAGTGCTCTATAACAAAAGAAAACATTGAATGGTTATGCAATGTTCTAGGACAAAAATCACAGTTGTTCTAGAACAATAAATTCAGAATGAAAAATGTATTATGATAATTTGTTACATGCTTATAAATGTTTTTCAAAATTTCAATTATTAATAAAAAATGAATAATTTGTTTTAGAAAAAAGGACGGTAAAAACATTTTAAAATTGAGATGGTAAGAAAACATTCATTTGTCTATCTAGTATATCTAGATAGAATGCGTTCAAGAACGTAAGTTTCTCAGTAGTACATTCTTGCTGTAAGATTTTGGAAGGTGTTCTAGAACAAGAATTCATAGCAATGAAATATTGTGAAATAAAAAATAAAACAACTAGACTAAGGAATTAGTAGTATTGTACTTAGATCAAAAATTGATGCTGGTTCTTTATGATTGCTTTTGTAAAAAATTGGAGTTTTTGCCGTTTGCATGGACTACTTTTACAACAAACTTCAACAATTTCTCACACATGTATACTCCAACCATCTGTTCTCAAAAAGTACGTTCTAGAACAAGTTTTAAATACTAGAACATTTAGAACTAGAAAGTTAATAGAACATTTTCTTACCATACCAGTTCTTATCAAACTGACATAGAAGCATTCTTCATGGACCAAGATGGATTCACCAAATTTAGTTGCTTACTTGATACAGCACTCTTCAATGAAGTGGGTAGGGCAACAGACTTCCCAGTAGAAGCACATCCAATTGGAGGAAAATGTGATGAGAGAATTCTATGAACCAGCAGAACCTTTAATGGCATCTTGGAGAAACATCCATTGGATTGGTAGCTACAAGCTACTTATGTAAAATCCCAAACTTTGTTCACTGTTAGCAATGGTACCAAACTACCTAGCAATAGTAAAACTGCATATTATACCAACTCACAGCAAAATGAATCCAGAGTTGAGGGTGGGATTTTGCTACCAACATCAATATTGGACACATCATAATCATCAGAACAAGAAGGAGTTTGGCTAGGTGTCAAATTCTCTGGGCAACATATCATCAAAGAATCCACATCAACATTGCTAATAGACAGTGAGAGCAGTGTCAAGTGCCTTCAGAAGGGGCAGTGGGCACCTAAACAAATGGTTGGACCTGAGGTAGATCTTCTATTGGCAATCAATCTGAATGTAAGAAGCTCAAAATCAAGCCATTCTGGAAGCATGTGTGAGGACATCAAGCTTGCAATAAACCACTGGCATTGTTACTAGATGATGCACAATTAAATGAAGAGTGCAACAAGAAAGCTGATGGTGTTCAAGATGAGACATATTCAAGTCTCTGTTATGGCCACCCATGTAAAGGGAGCAAAGCCATGTAAAAAATAGGTGATGATTGGGTCACCAATCATTTTGAGGACTATATTAAATTAAAAATATTGAAATCTTGACAACATGCGTATGTTAAGAAAAAGTGGGGATGGAATGACACTCAGTACAATGCAGTGCTATGGTACAGCATTGGCAGAGCCAGAAGGTGCATGAACCAGGCAGACAATGTAAGAACAACAAAGCTAATACATGACTGGCTACGAATAGGATCAAAAAATTAAGACCCCTTTTACATACTTCAATGCCCCTGCTGTGGGATGTCAGATTCACTAGAGCATATGTTCCAGTGCTGGTCACCCCACATGGTTGAGACTGAAGCAGCTGTGCTTGGAGTTGCAAAGAATGAACTCTTTGTGCCCAAGATCCCATTGGGGGTTCCCATTCCACTCTTTAATATGCTTCAAAAACTGATGGGAGATTCAATATTCAACAATCACTATCCTCTGTGCCCTTCTCTTGAGGTCCTTCCTGCATTGGGAACTTGGCAGCATGATATGCTGTCATTGGGTATATTGATGTGGCACTGGAAGGCAGCTCTTTGGCACTTCAAGGTTGACAAAATTGATGACAAACTCACAGTCATTTTGCAAATACTATGGTCAATGGTCAGTCATCTTCAAGACAATCTGGGATAGTTGGAACAGCATTGGAATATGCAGCACAACATACTCCAGTGGTCAGCTCATGCACATGTCAATAAAAATCTGTCAGATTTCAAAACTAAATCTCACTGTTTACTAGGGACCTCTCTAGCCTTTCTAACAGACTTTACAATCAACAAAATTCTAGGATGGACACTTTTTGCCAAACAGGAATGCTGTCCACATTACTGCTGCTAGTAAAATGAGCTTGACAAAAACACTGGTCTGTGCCACTGCCTGGTCAGCTGCTTATTGCAGCATTTCTAATGGTTCCCTAATTGGCATTTCCATGTAAAAAATAAATAATATTCCTTTTCCTAGGGGTAAGGCATTTGGGCTCACTCCCGGGGGTGCAATTTAGCAACTCGCCAGTGATGGACCAGTTAAATGTACTTAAAAAAATTACTTTTCTAATAATCTGTATTCTGTATCCAAGCATAGTATTAAAGGTTGATTGTCAATAGTAGCTGTCTTGATAAAGAGATGTTGGCCCAGTTGTGTCCAGATCTGAGTTTTACTTCTATTGTACAATATTTTCTGAATTTCAACTCTCCCCTCTAACACTCCCTTTTCTCATTTACAGCATTGATTATGCAAATTAGTAAAATAAAAATGTCAAAAAGAAAGAGTTAAAGAATGATAAATTGTAAAAGATCAAATTCAGAGACAGATGGCTGTACATGAGAAGGCAAATTGAATATTTTAAATTACTGCACTGCACTTCTTAGTTCTTATTCAAAATAAGTTCTGTACAGCTAAATTTGTGTTCTACACAATTGAATAACAATACACAAAATCTGAACAAAATTTAGTTTCACAATTTGTGTAATCCTTGCACGTTTGGAAATTTTTGTACAGATTCTGGACAAGCCACACATTATGTATAGTGTATATTTCACAACAAGTACTGTGATTGAGCATAGTTAAAAACAGCAGCACTTAAAATAAATTAAATGGTAAAAATAATTTAATTCAAACAAAGTTATATTATGTTTCATATACATGATCCAAATTTTTGGCTTTTAGAACTTTTCAAGAATAAAAATTTGTCCACTTGGACAAGCAAATCAAATCATAATATTATCCATGTTGTATTTTAGAATGCTAAGTGCCATACTCAGCATGTATCATGCACACTTGCTTCATATCATATTATATAACTGATGATTTCAGTGTACTAAATCTCCCTTCATACACAAATGTTAAAGAAATACAAGAGTATAATTTGCAAGATTACAGATTATGTCCAAAATGCATGCTGTACGTTTATGATGATGTTTTCAGAATCTTGGACTCATTTTTCTGCACTAGTGGGATTACTAAAAGATGGTAAATATGAAGAGGTGGACTTTCACAGTTCCACCAAGTCCAAATATAACTAAGAATTTTTTAACCAAAAATATTCAATAAGTGGCACTAAGTGTTGATTCTTTTTTGGTTTAGGTCTTCCTTGAAAGGAAACAAGCTTATCTTTGTTGAGATTGAGAACAGCATCTGAGATGTCATGAATGAATTTTGTATTCATTTTTGTGCAAATTTTTTTACTCCCATCCTCCCTAGTAATATTTATCCAATATTAATACTTTTCCATTTTCCACTTTTCAATGCTACTATCACTGTTCTATCACATCTTCATTCTTTTCCAAAAGAGAATCCATTTCCCATTGCAAAGATTTGGAGCATTTCAATACGATGGGAGAAAATGATTCTCTTTTTGACTTTTTGTGTATTGGATGTTTCTTGGGAATGTATCATCTTTCTAACTTTCAAATGTTACTAAAACCCATCAGACTCTCTTAAATCATATTCTACAGAATACTCTGATTCTGCCTATCACACTGGTTTTTAATAAAATGTTGTAAGGGGAAAGACCTAATTGAATAATAATGGTAAGATTGATGGCCTTTAGTCTTTCAAGCTTCTGGTTATACTTTTTGTGTTATGTTTTATCTTCATCACACATGTGATCACCCCCATTCCTAGAAAGATATGTCTACATTTGAACAGTAAATAGTTGGACAAAAAACTGATGTGCAATCATAGACAAGTACTTCAGCTCAGAGTGTTTGGGATGAGTATCAGGGATTAAAATAGACATCCTTCACTCCAACCATGTTTTTCACCTTTAATGGCACTACCCCTGAAGTAGAGTTATGATAAACATAATTCTAAGATTTTAGGCATTCAGAATGATTTTGATCTTACATCACTCCTTCAAGATCAAGAAATCTAGATAAGGTTTGATTAAAACCAAAGCATAATCTGGAACATTCAGACTGTACTTTTATTCTTTAATTGCTTTGTCAAGTGACCATCTGTTATTTTGTTCCATTTCTTCTAAATTGAAATAAATTTTCTTATTTATTATTTTGTCTTTCTTCATCCCTGGCATTTAAGCTTCTTTGCTTATCTAGAGAAAATAAAATATGATATTACCAAGCTTATCATCCTGTCCTCCAGGCTCAAAATTTTCATTTTATGAAAATTTAACATACATACACAAAAGTATGTGAGTTCCTATATTGAGCTAAAATATATAATATTGATTCCTATTCATATAAAAAATGTTTATGCTTTGACACTATACTTTCTCTGAAAATATGGCAAATGACTGTGAGAAAACTCCATATAATTCTCTTATCAATAGCAAATTTTGTGGAGGGGTGCTTTATCCAGAAGGAACATTAGTGGAGCAGTGATTAATGTTTCGAGCATAGGCTATTTCCTACACAATAATTTTACCATAATTATTTATGTATGATGTGATTAACCATACTGATAGTAATCAAGGACATAAATAAAGTATTCAGTAGTGAGTGCATATGACAACACCAATAGTCAGCTGTCAGATTCCCTCAAGGGACATCATTATTTTAGACATGGTATAACCATGTATCTAAGTAACCCCATATCAATTAAAGTTTGTTTTGCTCATGAACAATTTTTAGGGATGGTTGACACAGGAATTTAAAAATATTCTTTAGAGGGCACAGTAAGAATTGAAATCTGTAGCTGAATTCAAAAACTCTTTTTATTATTAGGGAAAAGAGTAAAAATGAATTTTTAACATTAAAAGTTTTTTATTTTTCAACATTTTACTCATTTTAAAAGATTTATTTTTATACTGATATTACTGTTAAACAAAATATTACAAAGACCCTAAGAAATTGAGTGGAAACTTCTTCCTTTTTTTGACAAAAATGAAGCTAAAGGTTTTACTGCATTTTTTTAATATGAACAACACTGGTAAAATTAACTAGATATTTGATCTTAGCTAGCCAATGTTCATGTTGCATTTCATTTTCATAGAAAAAAATAAATACATTACTTCTTTTTTGTTATCTTTTGTAAAAATACATGATTGTTTGACTAGTAAAATCCAAAAAGGTTGAAGTGGGCCTTTTTCAAGCACATACCCTTAATAGTGTTAAGAAGTATGGGAGTAATAATACTCTAGCTTTTGGAGTAGAGAGCTGGAATTTGCTTGCACAGTATGTACCTACTTACTTAGCACAAACCTGCATGCACAAATAGCAAACAGTAGTAAAAAACAGCACAACAACCCACTCAAAATGGGTGATGGATGGAGGCTCAGAAAAATTCCAAGGCCATGCCATCCCCAGTCTTTGTTTCTTCACATTTGGAGTATTCTTCCTTGCCCTCTCATTTTCCAGCAATGCTGATCACTCATCAACCAAACCAATTACCATGGCTATGGACACAAACTACCCTCTTCCTTCTGTGACATCCACATACCCAAACATGATGCCCTCTTCCCCTGTCACACCAGCATCATCATGGTTGGAATTGGAACTGCTGTTGGAGCCTTTTACAAGAGCCTCAGCAGATAAATGGACAAGGTGTGTAAGTTTTTCCAGCTATGTCACAAAGCCATCTATTTGTGTATCTTTTTTGTGGGAAGAATTGCCTGGCTTGAATTGTAACATTGCCTCCCCCTGATTCTTCCTGGGTGGACTGTAGAGCTCTTCTTTGCCTTCTTCCTCAATATCTATTATTATGGAATGATCATGGACCAATGAAAGAAAGGAGTGATGTACAGGTTCACATTCTTCAAGCTCAAATCAAACTTGCAGCAATCATGGCATTTGGATATTCAGTGTGTCACCCAAGATCAATGTTGGCATACCTTACTATTTGTCATATTGATTTGAGGATGGATTTGGTGGACATTGGACACAGCATTGGTATTTGAGGCTTTGTTAATGGTGGCTTGCATTGCAATTGGTACAACATTTTGTGCTGGGATGATGCAATGGCTGAGTTATGAGTGTGGTGACAGTGGTGTAATGCCTGCCTGTATAGGATGGTGGCAACGTCTGTTGCCGAAGATGAATCTTACAACAATAGGAAGTTGGACATTAACTTCTAGTTGAAAATTTTCAATGTGATACTCAACACAAAACAGATGGTTTATTTTTTGTGACAACTGTTGATTTGGAACCAACATAGATTTCAATAATTTTTTTATCTGCTACACCAGGGACATTCAACATTGTCAGAAAATTCATAATATCTTATCTTTCTACCTTCTCTCTCAAATATCTATTTAAAAATGAAATCATGCCATAAATGTTTCTCTTCTTCCACAAAAAAATGATTTCATTTAAAAATTTCTATAATGGATTCCTTTTTCTCAGAAAGTGATGTCAGATGTGTGCATGATGAATATTATTTTCTTTGAAACATTTGTATTTGTCATTGAACTCAAATGCATCATTTTTAGCATTTGGATATAACATCACCCCATGACAATCAAGCAAGTTTGGTGTATCAATAGCAATATGTGATGAATTTATTTCATTTGACATTGCTCTAATTGAAATAGCAATTTTGTCAGTAGGGTGGTGGCTGCAATAATTACATGAGAATTGTTGTTTTGAGCATCACAATGAATGAAATTTCTTTTTGGAAACATTTCATTTTTTAATCTTCTTTTTGTTTGTCATTTTGTCTGTACTTAATGGAACCATCCAAATATTAGAATAGGTTTCTTCCTCTAACCAATGATAAAAAGTGTTGAACTATTCAATAGACTAAAGTAAATTTTAAGGCCAAACTGACCATTCTCATTATAAGCTGGAAATGAACAGAAATGGCCATGATGGGTTGTTTCGTGCTCCTGTTTCATTCTCTAACTTAGCTGACTCTTGATTGCTTTTGAAAATATGCTGCAATAGTAAGTTGACTGTGATGAATTCATTTCTAAAGTCTAAATGGGATGAAAATGCTTTCCAATACAAAAACCACATGTGAGTCCACAACCAATAATTTGAAAGCTAGGGCTATGCTTTCAAAAAACAACTAAGAGACTTATACAGAGTTTTTTGAAGATTATAAAGACATTGAACACAGAAATTTTTCTTGAGATTGAAAAATGACATGTAAATATAAAGTTGTGCAACAAAATTAGCTGCAAAAGGTCATATTTTTTAAAAAATTACTTTCACAACATCAGCCTTTTCCAATGGCAAGTCTTTCTCCAAATTATATACTCACTTACAGTTTTCAAATACTGTCATGTCTGCAATAACAAAAGCTGTCTCAAGTATTCTAATAGTCCCATAAAATTATCCATCAATACAAAATCTTGTTTAGCTTCATCATAGCTTGATAATATATATAACTTATGATATTGAATATTATTTTTTGTTCTGTTACTGTTTTTTTTGAGATTTTTGCTAATTATGCTATTTAAAAGTTGAAGTAATGAAATTTTTTTGTTCATTCACTTTCCAACTTTTTAAAATAATATATTCTTGTGAAAATTGCCAATAGCTTTGGCACAAGGGACAACTGAAACACATTATTGTTGTAGACATATCGCCTATTATGCTTAGTATGGTAGATATGTAGGTAAAAAATAATAGAAATTAGTTATTGACAAGTAGAAATAATTTGTGGGATCTTTTTGACTGCATGTGACTTAATTTTTGATCAACATAGTATATGTTTTGACAAATATTTTTTGTACCATGAGTTCATTATTAGCATTAAATGGGCAATGTTCTGTATTATTTTTTGGTTCACCCAATTCTCTTTATCTGATGAATTGGAACATATCATACATCTTAATAAAGAATTTAGCTAGTTTCTGACTCTGACTCAAATCATATTTTTCGTTTGGAAGAGGTTTTGGAAGTGACAGTGATCAGAATGATGACATCTTTTGTTTTCAATTGATTACAGGAAAGGCCAAGTCTTGAGCATCAACTTCATTGCAAATTGATCACAACACATGCATCAATCTACACTCAAAATAAAAGAAGGGCAAGCCTAAAAAGTTGGAAGTGAATTAAATTTTAAATTTCTCACTAGCTTATACTATATTCCCCATCAACACACCATGATCAACTGATATCAACTGGAACATAAATGTTGTGGTTTCTTTTGTAATACATGTTGGAAAGGGTTCAAATATGTTCATTACATGCCATGATGTTGATTTATCCAAGCAAGTTTCCAAAATTGACCTCAATGACAGAGAATATCAGATATTTTTGAGGGCTTCCAATCATCTTTCCTTGATACAAAAACATGCAAATGACAACTATGATTAAGCAAATGAGAGAAAAGTCAGCAACTAAGACTTGTCCATGTTGTCAGAGTGATACATACCATACTGTCATCTTAATAGCTTGCTGATTTTTTTGCGTCATCAATATTGCAAATAACACAGTTGCCTCCAGACTCTCATGCATTGCCAATCATTTCAACAAGCTCTAAAATATAAAACATTATTGAAACATAATCAAATTCAAATATCTATGCAATACTATTGAATAGCTTTTTTGCAACCCTACGAAGTTAAAAAAAGAAAGTATGCATAAAAAATGTTTTCAAAAATGACTTCCAGGTGATTTTTGAGCCACATTTTTAGTCAAACTTTTCTCTTTTGAAATTTTCATGATTGTGAAAAGTTACAAAGGTTGAGTGAAACATCAGCTGGTTAGTCACGGAACAGAGATGCACCGGAAATCAGGTAGCAGGAAGGGTTAAGGATACAAATCCTTAACAGACTCAAACAAGAAAGTTAGCTGGAAACTCCACTGGATACAGTACCAAAGAGAAATAATTTTGAAAATTTAAGCAATGTTTGGTGCAATTTTCATTACGATTTCTTGTTTTATGATGCAAAAAATTAACTTATTGATCAGATTTAAAGAATAATGATTTTCAGTCCATTACTGGTCAAAGAGAGTTTTTGTATCTACATCCTGTCTACATGAGACCAGGTATCTTGGTACACACCTGGAATCTTCATGATGTAGAACCAAGCTTAGAACAATAAATATTGTGTTGGACAGCCAAAGATTTTCTTCATATTTGAGGCAAATATTGGTGCCATTCCAAAATTAAATAAAAATGTAAATGATTAGGAGTATTATATTTAAATTATTCTTATTTGACAAATTTAAATTCGCTAATAGCTTTCTTACTGCTTAAAATACTGACTTAGGGTGGGATGTTGGCCACGAATTTCGAGTCGTGAAAATGGTGAAAATCACATCGCCGTGGTTCTGGCCGTGATTGAAAAAATAGAGGAGTATCTCACCTGCAAAACTCCGGGAACACTGCCATCTGGAAACAATATTTTTCTGGTGTATGGTAGTATTTTGAAGAAAATTCTGAAATCTAGTGAAACTACTTACAGAAATTATAATATTATATCCGTAACCAATTTGTTTAGAGTATTTTTGCTGATACTTGCAATGAATTCAAATAATAAGTTTTAGATCAGTCAAATAATTTTGGAAAAACACAACAATTAGAGTGACTTATGACTAAAACTACTACGTCACCATCACAACCCCCCACAAAACAACTAGAGAATAGTTCTAGCATTTTATGTATTTGTTTCACAATGCTTTTATGGTAATTAAAGGTACAGAGTAGCTGAAACAAGAAAATAATTCATGGTTTATCAATTTCACAAAGTATTAATATGTGCCTGAATGCTGGGAACCAAGTCTAAGCAATGAACACTGATCCTATTTGAACTGTACATGAATATGGCTAGCTGCAAGAAAAAGGTAAACACAATTGAATAATGCAAGAAAACACAATGATGCTTCCTTGATATTGTTGTTAACTTTGTTGAGAATGGAATAACTTCTTTTTTGGTGCTATCAGTTTTTGGAAGTGTCTAACTTGATTGTTTATTCTCTTGAATTCATAAGAATTCGATTGATCTTCTAGTAAATGATGTAACCTTTCATTTCATATTTGGAATTTGAAAAGTTTTTGAATACATTGTGCAATACTACATCATTAGATGTCCATTACTTCTGTGGTTGAGTGGTACTTGTAAAGAGGTTGCATGGGTGGTTAAATGTTATTTACGCACTGGTTGCACATCAATTCAGACTCATGAGAGCAAATAAAGAATTCATACATGATGTAGGTGCAAGAATACTCTGTCATTCTCATTTAATTCATACCTCTGTAATAGATAGTTTGAGTTGGCAACTGAACACAAAAAATCTGGACAATTTCACACCATACCAGATTCAAAATCAATTTTATGTACATTCAATAGATTCATGGTCATGCAATGCTTTTGCATGATTATAATTGAAATATTATCTTTTTTTAGAGATTCTCTGCACACTACAGGATGGGAAGCTTAAAATTTTATTCCATAATAGGGCTATCAATAGAATTGGGTTATCTTATTTTTTATATTAGTATCTTCCACTGCACTTATTTTGAAAATTACACCTGTAATATTTTTTTGGGATTCTTTGTCATGTTGTGTTCTACTCTTGTTACACCCAGTTGATCAGTGGCTGTGTAGCTCTATCAATTTTATTTTGAAGTTATTGCTTCTAAAAATTATTTATGTATGTACCAGATTTTTTTTGTAGTAATATTGTTCACATTTCTCCAGTTTAAAAAATTCAATTGGTTTCACTTGAATATCCCACCCAATCCTGAAATCTCCCAAAATTGGGAGATTTACATACAAACTTAGGTAGGTCTATGCAAAATCTGAAATCTCCCGAAATTGGGAGATTTCGACATACTATTCCTACGTTAATTCTACGGTACCAGGATTTTGTGTGATTTTTTGGCCCCTTAAAAGACCTCGAAAATCAGATGTTTTGGCTCTCTACAATAGTCCGTTTTCACCGTCAAAGAATCTCAATGACCGGTATGGTA
>JALLOT010002904.1:0-11998 GCA_036939595.1 Thalassiosira livingstoniorum | reverse complement strand
ATTAAGTACAAGTTAGTGTTACTTTACTTGGTGTCACATTTCTCACTAGTTGCAATACAATAGAACATTTACTATTTGGCAAATTAAGAATTTTAATATCTTTGACAAACTGTTATCCTTCATATTGCTAATCCTTCAGCTTGGTATTTTTAGGATTTGTTTGTGCAAGTTGATAATTATCATGTGAAGAAATTTTTTTATGGCTGTTAACTTTCACCTTCAATATTAGCAACACAATATTATAGGACTTAATGAAAGTTCAACGATGTATTCATTTTAAAAAATCATAATATAAATGGCAGTAAAAGTATAAAAAAAATTTGGTTTTCGAATTGACTTAATAATATTAAAAAAATATTGTTAATTAATTTTTCAAAATCTCTAAGCTATTGTGGTTTTTGTATGGAGAATAACACGACACGAAACAACACGGCATGATGAGGACACAACAACAGGAACCAATTTAATCCCACTGGAACTCTCTGGTGCAGAGTTGATACTAGATTGGTTGAAGGAACTTAGACAAGAAAGAAGAAAATTCAAAAAAATTATAGGTCACACCATCACGTGATGAGGTCACATACAATTTTTGTGTGAGTATTACCAGGTCACAGTCACGGTCATGGTCACGAAATCGTGATTGTGAACCCCCTCTAGAAAAAATAAATTGCAGCCAACAATAGGAACCTCATCTGTATTAGGTATCAAATAAAGTTACAGGTCTCCCACAACCACCACCATAATTTGTTGCATCCCTTCAGAATCCTCTCAAAAGAGGAACCCTCCACTTATTCATGAAGATGTGATTTAGGGATGTAAGTGATATGGATTCCATTGTGACTTGTCATTTGAACATTCCTCAACCTCAATGCCCTTCCAACAGTAAGTGAAAATCCATATTGAAAATTATGTAAATAGTGGTGTTGCCTTGAAAACACTGAAATAAAGGTAATGCTATCTGATAATATTATCATCTGTGGGATTTGCCTCCTGGTACTAATTAACTATCATGTATTCCTAAGTAGGTATTTTATTAGAAATAGGACCAATTCTAGTTCTAGGTCATCTATTGTGAGTGATTCCAGTCTTAAAATTTAATATTATTTTAATAAAATAAAAAATATTACTTTAAAATACCCCAACTATTTTTTCTCCAGATGAAAAGGGTCGCCATTAAAAATGGCATCTTAGGTTTTTGCTTACTTCTGCTGAAGCGGTGACAGCATTTTGTCCACCTTACACTAATTCAATTGAAATTGAAAATCTGTTTGGTGGGCACATCAACATAGTCATTCCAAATGTGCCTCTCATAGGTTTTTCTTGAAGAAGCCTGTAGGCTGTGAAATCTTAATTTCAGTGCATGAAAATTCACTTTTTTATGGTAGCACCAGGTATATGCCATTGCCATTGCATTTTTGTTGTATCAAAGTCCACCAGCAACAGAAAAAAATGCGATGACTGCCATAATACACATTGGTCATGGTGATTCATCTGCTTTGGGTCTACAGACAATTTGGTACCCTTTGAACCCATTACCATGAATCATATAGTTGATTGTTGTGGTGGGTTCTGGAACATGGAAAGACAACCTGTTTTTGTTTCCAAACATCTACAAATCTTTTTTGTCAACCCCAACATGATAGCTCTGACACAAGCAAAAAGTCCCCCCAACCATTGTTCTTCAATTCCTCAACTTCCCATCATTAGCATCTGTAAGTCCATTTCTGAGAAGCAAATGCAAGTATTTAATTATTCTGTATTCTTTGAAATCATTTTACCAATGTTTTACTGAAACTGATCCCTGGTCACACTGCTCAGGGGGCAATGCTTTCAATTCCATATTTGGTGGGGTTTCAACCTATATGATGTCTTCTGACCCATCTGTCCTGCATTTCCCAAGCTTATTGTTGTGGTAAGTGGAATTCTTTTTCTGTTTTTTGTCTGATCACTTTCATTGAAATACCTCTTGTCATTCTTTCTGAAATACCACACCAAATTTCTGCATGTCAAAAGTGTATGTTTATTATTCCAGATGTTTTTTATTATTGTTTGTTGTAATTACTTAGGATTGCACTTATCCCTGCTGTTGGCCAACACTTTGATTCTGTGACAAATTCTGAGGCTCATGCCATTTTAGACAACAGGGGAGGCAATGGAGGAACCACTAAGGTGATCTGAACTTTTTCTGTTTGTTTCTACAAATAATATCCTTGTTCTATTAATGTGGTTTTTGTTGCAATTTTTTTTACAATATGATTAGGTTGCACAGAGAAAATATACATCAGCACACAGATGTTAATACTTTTGCAGCCTTCTCCTGAACCTCTCCTTTCATTGACTTGAATTTTAAGCAATGTCTCAATTTTTCATCATCCCAAGAAGAGGGGTTTAATGTGAATTTCCATTGTTATGAATTGTTTCTTTGTCATAGTGTCAACATCCAATCTTTCTTATCTTGACTTCTCCATTGCCTCATCAATCTAAAAGACAGGGACTACAAGTTAAAGGGAAAGGAACTCAGCATTATCATTGGTTTCTGCCTCTCTGGATGAAGATGACCTGAGATTATATCATCTTTTAATTGATTCTTTGCTGTGTATGAGCAAACAACATTCAAATCTCATGGCCACTTCCATTAGATGTGGGTAAAGGGAGGAGGTTGCACTTTTTATAATTGACACAAATAGTGAGCATTTATAAGGTGTACATCTCTATCAAGCCAACACTCTGACATGAAATTTCACCCAAGTAACTCAATAACTACACAATGATCCTGCAAAGACAAATTGAACTTGCTCCATTTCTAGTCAATGGTTAACTTTTTGCTAATTGTTCAAAATCATGTTGGTTATGAACATCACAATGTTGATCTGATGAATTACTGTGATTTATACAGAGCTTGTTTTTGGGTGCCCTGGTAAGCTTTAATGTGAGTTAAAAGATTAACTGTTAACTTTCAAGTTTTTGGTTCCTTTTTGTCTGAAACATGTTATTCCTGGAACTAATGCCTCTTGAACACATATGTAGACTCATTGAAGTGGAATGTTGCAGGCTCCAGGATCTGGTGTTTTATACTTTGTTTCATTTGGATATACATGTTTGATTTATCAATAAAATGAATCTAATCACTCAAACATTGATCAAAAATCAATTGGTGTTTTTTGTAGAGATTGAAGCATTCTTTGAAAATGAATCTACTGGAATGTGGTGAATATAATATAATATGAAAACAGTTCAGCAGTGTTAACCCTAGCAAGCATAACTTATCATCTTATCATTATTTTTATGTAATAGCAATTCATCTCCTGGAAGTGAAATAGATCTAATTGTTGAAGGGGGGATCACTTTTTAACTCCAAATGATATTATTATTGTTGTTCTGATATTTTGTCAGAGTAATTATAATGCAAGAAACCTAAGAATTAGGGGTAAGTACTACTGTCTACACATCTGTGGTATTTACACTGATTCTAAAATATATTTTTTCTACTTATTCCTACATATAATCTTTGTAAAAAATAGAAAAGAGTCACTAGTTCTAAAAAAATAAATGGTAAAGTAGTAATTTACGCCATCATTACTCCATATTTGTGGACAATGACCTAACAAAGATAGATTGATTCTACCCTGAACAAAATTAAATTGCACTCAAAATATATATTTTTAGCAAGAAAATAAAAGTTTCCTAGAATACCCCTTAGTAAAAAATTTGACAGACATCTCCATTGCAGATAGGAATATCCATAAGAAGAATATTATTTCTTTAAGTTTAAGGGTTTAGCTCCCAAATTTTATTTTTTTGCATGCTTGTCAGGACAAGGAAAGTCTTATGGAAGTAAAAAAATTACATACTACTTCTTAAGTAAGTATGGTAAGTACTAATAAATGCATGCTTTGCAAGGAAGCTAGAGAGTTGGGTGAGATTGAAGAAATAAAATAGGATATACCCAAATGTTTAACATAGACCTATGACCCAAAACTTGACATATGGGTTTTTGGTATCAAAAGATTCATAATTTTTAGCTCTTTTTGATGCTGAAATCAAGATGCCATGTGATGTGGCTATACACTGGTGGATCTCTTACATTGCTTTTGCATACAGAAGTCCAAGCATCCATGGACTTACTGAATTGTTTCATGAATTGAGTACCAAACCAATAAAAGATCCATATTTGATATTGGTTTCTTTTCCTGTGTACAACAAAGTGAAAGTAAGAGGTGCATTTGAAGAACAAAATCTCCATTCGATTCATTGAGTAGGTAACTACTTCAAAAGGGATGTCCAATTTTTCAAGCACAAAAGTCCTGCACAAAGAATGATAGACAGGTAGCCAAAAGGTAGCCAAATAGCATCCGCATGTCAGTTGATAGTCTCATGGCAACATTTTTTTTAAGAAATGGAACAAAAAGGCATAATTGAAAAAGAAATTCCAGAACCTTCCCTATTTGACATGTAATCTGTGCATTAAACAGAATTAACAAAGTCAAAACAAGAGAGACATGTTGAGGGGATTTTAGATTGAGGTATGTGAAGCCTATGATGCATTGAATTCTGACATGAAAAATCTGAAGTTGGAGAAGTCATTAGAGGAGCATCTTCAGAGAGCCAAGTCAGAAATAGGCAAAGAAACAAACAAAAAACTTCCAAGCAAAACAGCTAGCATTCTTGACCAAAAACATTGTGGTTCTGTACATGTTTTTAATACCAAAAGAAGTTGAAATATATATATCTGTTAAAAATTATATAACAAGAAATAACAGTAACAGTAACAATTAATTTATTTCCTTCATTTAGTCTCTTCAAATATTAATGTAGCCTCTTCAGTATCCTGACCAAATGTCTTTTGCTAGTAGAAAAAAATTTCACATTTCCTTGTATCATTAGATGACCAAACATTAATTTCTTCAGTCCATGTCCCCTCATATTTCCAGTACTTCCAGCCATTTGTGTGACATCCACCAACAGGCCTGTTCATTATTTGAACAAAACATCCCAGTTTCTTGTTACTGCATTTTTCCTCCTGCACCTCCAAAGTTGTCTTGAAACTGCTGACGTTGATTCATCACTCACTGTTAGATTGTTTGTGAGATGACTAAATTTATGGGTGAGTGTTATTTGTGACTATTTGATTACAGTGTTCAACAGATGCTCTTAAAATATTGTTAGTTTATATTTATGCACACAAGTGTTGATAGAGATTAAAATCATTATTCATCATTCTTGTATTATAATTGATAACATCATTTTTAATCCACGCATTATAGTTGAAAATATCAACTATAATACTAAAATTGATGTTATCAATTGTAATAAAAATGTACTATTTGACATCATCTATGGATCAGGATAACATCTTGATGTACTGATAGTAGATGTCAGTAATTTTTAATGAGTTGCTGTGATTTAATGGCATTATAAATGGTTATCTTGTATGTAGTGTTGACAACTTTAGTTTTGGTGTTGAATTAAGTCAACCATTAAGAATGTGGAAAAAGCATTAGTGGAGGCATCAATGGGGAGAAAAGATGCTAAAAATCAGGCTTTGATTTGACTGGATGACAATGAACATATGAATAACTACTGTAAAGCACATTGGAAAACTCAACAGAATTTTCCAAGTAGCTTTCAAGCAGATGTTCACTATCCAAAAAGTGATTAATACAACTGGGAATATACTGTATGATGACAAAGCTTCTGTAAATCTAAAGGAGTACGTGGCAAATGTTGGTATTGTATGATATCTCCAGAAGTCTCAACAGTTGCTAGACTAAGCTAAGCAACTTGTTTCCAAGGATGAAAACATTCTATCCTGTGTGGAAAATATTTTTTTCAAACAAAACAATTAATGGTACTGGAAGTATTAAAATGAACAAAACATGAAATGTGAAATAGTCAATAATGATAATGTTGTTTGATAGAGAAATTCAAATGATTTTGATTTTAATCTGAGTATATTGTACTCCTAACATGTTTCATTTTAGTATTTAAAACAATACTATGGAATCAAAGATTACAGAAAGATTGAAATCAAACAATAAATGCAACCCTGGTGAAAATCTTGCTTATAATTTACAAACCCATCAACACCCTCTATTTCCTCTTTTTCAGACTGTTCACAGACAATGGTTAATTTTGATTCATCCACAGAGACATGGTACTTGCTCAGCAAGGGACACACTTGACAAACATACATCCTCTATGTGATAATCCAAAAAGGGAATGTCACTGATACTTTTTCTGTGATGATTTTGAAGATAGCAGCATAGTAGTTAGGGTGTTTCATCAAATTTTCAATTTGCTCCTTGCCAATTACTATGTGAAATTTTATAATTACACTGTGTCATCACCCAAAATAATTGGACCATGTGACCATGGTGGTGAGCTGTGATTTATTTGGCAGCACTGGGTGCCGTATTTTGATCACTTCTTCTTCTTTCTTGTCAATGATAGGGCAAACTTGAGCACAGAGCTACATGTGATTGTATGGTGCAAATCTAAACAACATTGTGTATTCTGGAAAATGTGAAACATCTTTAATTTTGACTAGATACGATACACTTTATTATGATATCCTATTTCAATATGATACAAAAACAGCTTTTTTTGAATAAACAATTTCTCTTCATGTAGACCTCTTAAATAGAACACCATGGAAGTTAGTATTACATATTACATCACAGATCAATATTTTGACACCCCCTTGTGCTATATCCTGTGACTAATGGAAAAAGAATACACAAGGCACTTCTATTGCACTTCCTTTTTTGGCATCAATTATAATATTATCATAATTGATGTTGTCAATTATAATACTGGTATTATCATTGATGTCAAAATAACTGTGGAGTGGTGCAAACTGTGTTTTGTGTGCATTGACCCAACACACAAAATGAAATGCTGTGTGGATTATGCTATTGTATACATGATAAAACCATGTGCATTGTTCAAACACACACCACCCACACAGGTGCACACACAACATAGCACTGTGTGCATAGTCCTGATGCATACAACCATAGCACTATGTACATAGTCCCAACACACACAGACCACACAATTTGACACAATAAACAAACTAAAAAGAAGACTGTGTGCATTTACCTAACACACACAACAAATTTGTTGTTCTTAATGATACTCATATTTTCACATAAGTGTCATATGCCTGTACCCAATATTCAAAAAGCAAACAGCATGTCAAAAACCTAAAAGTCAACACAAACAATCAGGACCAGAATTAGCAACTGCAACAAGTTAGTCAAAACATTCCTCTTCCAACATCAGCATCAATCAGCATACATCAACTAACCATGCTGGCAAAAACAGCAACATTTAGCATGTAAAGAAATCAGGATTAGAAAGCTGGAGACACCCCTGCCAAGGGTGGGTTTCATAATAATGCCTCTAGATACTTCTAGTGGTTACCCTCAGCCGGCCTCAGCTACGCATCATAGCTAATTTTCTACAGGGATTTCGTACCAAAGTCTACATAGCTATGACCTTTTTACCATTTTAGCTATGATATCTTTTTTGTTAAATTGTAATGATTCCTATGTATTTTTTGGCAATACCATTTTTCAAAATGGGGGAAACCCAATATTAAGCTACATCATTCAATGGGTAACTAAATATTGATGGTTCTAATGTATCAAATATGTAGCAATGTATCAAAATTGATGTTGAAAATCATTTCTCAATAGTTCTTGAGATTTTTTGTATGAAAAAAGCTATTCCTATCTGAGGATGTTACATTTTTAAAAAGATGTACTTAAAGTTGTGTAGAAATGTATCATTTTTTGTAGATGCAGAAACCACATAGGATTTAGTTGGAAGAGCCAAAAATAAAAGGATCTCTCCTCCAGGGTTTGATTCTAAGAATGCATTGGGGAACATCAGAGATAACCTTTCAGGTTTTGATCAATACTTAATTTTTTGTGTACTATGTAGTGATATGACAACACAAAATAATCTTTTTCAACTTAATTAGAAGATATAGATAGAGTTATGCATACTTACCATGCAACCCAAAAACAATAGCAAAAAACTGAACTTCCCCCAGCTCTCCCCACCATAACAATATCTGCTTTAACAATGGATGCTCCTGAAGCCTCTGTTGGAGTTATCAACTAACACCCTAAATTAACCATTTCAATACCTTTGGTTATCCATTAGCTGATGTTGCAGCCAACAGCAAAGCCATAGTCATAACAATAACAGCTTTGTTATTGACACAATTGTCATACCCATAAAATTTTATTAGTTTTGTTAATTTAAAAGCATTTTCAATTGTACTAATGTCACAGTAGGTTTAAACATACTAATTAGATGCTTGCACAATAGATAAATGATAGTGTTAGCTACAAGTTAAGGTGAAAATGGCCAAAATGGCTATTTCTGTTAACAAGCTGTCATTGATACCATTGTCAAAAAAGCTGGAAAAAACATGGAAAGATTAAGCAGTTGATGTGTGACATGCTGGGCACATCAAAATTCATGACTTATCCTTATCAAACCTGTAAATTTCTTCCAGGTACAGGTCAGGAAATTTTCATTGTAGGACTCCAGGTAGGATTTTTGTGACCTTGTGTCGGTTGGAGTGTGTGTGGCATTGTTCAAGGGGGGTCAACCCTCTGCACAGATATAAAAAAGAGTTCATTGGGCTTTTGCCAAATCTCACCAGGTATATATGCGACTAAAAGACTATGTTGTGACTATGTGACTATCTGACTATTCAAATTTGGGATGGCTCCACTAACTTAGAAGTGAACATATGATCAAATATGATGTATGGTACAATACATACCTACTTAAGTATGGTACCATACTACTTAAGTAAGTAAAGTACTTAGTAAGGTGATCAGTGATCAGATTTTTGATGTTTTCCCCCTGCAATTCACCTGTTGAATAAAACCCGCCTTTTCATGTGGAACGGAGGGAGCTGTCACATACAAGAGTAAGTATTATTTTTAGATTGGATCCTATTGGATCTTGATTACCGTTATATGTGCAGTAAAACCCAATAAGTTTTATTATTACTTAAGCCCTTTCAATTACTCTTAATATACCCTAATAAGTACTTAATTTTACACTTTCACGTTTCATGAGTTCTTATAAACATCAGATGATATTATTTGGAATTGAATAATGCCAATTAATAGAGAAGTGTCCTTTAGTTAGTAGTACTTACTAGTAGGTCAATCTAGGCCAATCTGTTACTATTTTTTTACTTTTACATTGTATTTCTCTAGATCAAGTTACTATTGCTACTGCTACTTTTTACTATCTATTGGTTAGAAAGGCTGTAAATATTTTCTAACTTACTGTTGAAAGGCATAAAAATATTATGATTACTATCAAATAAGCAGCAAGAGCATGGTAAGAGTAACCTACTATTGGTTACTATTACATTGAAAGTCATATTTCTGATTTGACTTGCATTAATATTAAAAGATTGTATAAATATGGAAAGATCTGGGAAAATAGCTGATTTCGAGACACTATGTCCAAATCAATTTTTTTAAGGTAAAAAATTGAAATATTTCAGGATTAATTAATAATCTATAAAAATCCCCCAAAAAGAACATAAGATTAAAAAATCTAATGCAAAAATACTTTGGAATAATAACAATATGACTAATGGTAATTGTAATCATTTACAAATGATAGTTTCCCCCTCATTTCCACCAACTTTCCATAATTGTGCTGTCATTTGAAGCTTGGCAACAAAGGAGGACCTGCTGTGTTCTTAATAGTACTATTTAGAAAAGTAACTATATCCATGTTGATAATGCATTTACTATCCCACCCTGCATCATAGAAATTTATTCCTTTAAATGTATGAAAATGAAAACCAAACTAAAGACCATAACATGAAACATATTTTTATTTGTTGTTTGACACATAAACTCAATATGTACATCAAAAACTTAAAACCAATGTCTCAAGGATGTACTTAACTTCAATGAATACATTATTGACAAAGACACCATTATTTGATGACCACAGAAAATGACTATCACTTTTCTCACAATTGATATCACTTTTAGAATCACACACCAACAAAAATTATCATTATTGTACCAACTTTTTGCACTATAAAGTTTTAAATAATGGTTCAAGCAGCAAAAAGAAAAACTACCTTCTTTTTTCAATCACCTCAAACAACAAAGTCCAGAATATAATAAATGGCCTTTAGTTTTGGCTCTTGCTGTCACACTTATCATGAAAAGCCACAAATCTTGATGATGTAAAGCACTTTTTTGGCAAAACAATATCATTGGACTTTTTTCAAAAGGTTTGATTTTTTTAAATTCAAGAAAGGGGAAGAATTTTGAAAAAAGACATTTTTTGCTGATTTAAAGATAGTGGCAAATGTGAATTTAGATGTGAAAAATGAATGAGGATCATGGAACAAGAAACTGACAGAAAAAGATCTAAGACCAGCTATACTACCCCTTAGACAACTTTATATGATACATTTCTATTAATATCTTTAATTTATTCCATTGCACATGACTCTATTTATGTGCTTTGAGATGCAATAACTGAAGTCCTTGTAAGTGCAATACAAATTGAATTATTTTGTATTTCTTATTCATTCCATCTTGTACACAAACATTAAGTTTTTTGGATTACAGCTGTTACCAACAGGAAGATGATCTTTGTTCTGATACTGATACATTGGGATTAAGTTGTTTATGTTTTGATCATTCAACTCAGAACAATTCAGTGGGACCCATTTGTTTATGAAAATTGGTTCTTACCGAAGAAAAATTATGAAAAACAAAGAAATTATGATCTGGTATATGGGTCTTCAACAAAATACTTTTTTGTGAACAAAAACGATTCTTCACAAAGTATTTTTTGACAAGAACTGAGCTGCCAATTTTCAAATACCATGAATTTTGTGAAAAAGTTAAATTTCATACAATGATATTTTCTGGATGCATTGCCTTCTAATCAATCTAGAGTCTAAGAAAAACATTAAAGTCAAATGTGACTAATCAAAGGTGTTTCTTTACAAATAAATATACTCATATGATATATTTGATGCTTCTATATACATAATTTTATTTCATCACGTGTTTTTTAATTCAATTTTTGACTGTTTGATCACCAAGCTATTTTGTTTCATCATTGAAATAGCAATTGAAATATTTTTTTACTTATACAACCATTTCTTTGTATTGGATCCATAGTTACTGGGAACAAACAACATGTATTTGTTTGGGATTGGCTGATGGGACATGAGTAAACAATTTAGAAAAGATTTTGAGGGGTCTCAAAGTCCAAATCAATGCCACCAAGTCTGAATGCTGATGAAGTTGAAAGCCTTGTAAGAGGACGGAAGACCAAGTCACATTGGAACAAACCTTACAGCATTTAAGTAAAAATATATTATTTTCATTTTTTGATGAGTATGGAACCAATTACTTTTTACATTTCTACACATCATGAGTATAAAAAACTATCCCAAAATGGATCGAGAAGAATGGCCTTATTAGTACCATACTACAAGTATTTTCTACTCTGAGACCGACTACAATACCTACATTAGTAGTACCTACTACTAGCACTACCTAGTACCATATTATATACTTATGGGACCTACATACCTAGTAGGTCAACAAATTCATCAGTCCGCTCCGGCCTGAAATCAAAACAGCCGTTTGTTCGCCACAAAAGTTTTTCTAGTAAACGGAAGAGCCCCTCTATTTGCAAACTGCCGCCAATCCATACCTTACATCTTCAAAACAAGATTCGTACTACTTAGATACCTTATGACTTATGAATCAAAAAGAAACAAAACACGAGAAAGTTTTTTGAGACTCCGGAGTCTCAGGGACTCCGGAGTCCCGTGGGACTCAACCATAATCCACGGATCTTCGTGAATTACGGTAGTTTTATATACTCCCTCCAGATTTTTTGAAATCGTTTTTTTTATTAAAAACCCATCACTTACCCTACATGCTATTGGTACGTTGATGTCTAGCCCTCC
>JALLOT010002903.1:0-12001 GCA_036939595.1 Thalassiosira livingstoniorum | reverse complement strand
GACATAAGTGCATCAGTAAATTTCAAATACCAGCACAAATAATATTGATGCAAGTTCACAATATCTTTGCTACTCACAGAGAACTGGGAATTTTTGGTGATGTCTAACAAGGAAGAAAATGCTTACTCAGGTCTGGAATTTGGATAAGTTTCAACAATATAAGAAAAATATACTTATTAATGCTGTTCTTTCCCTGAATTTGTCTTGTCCTTCCCTCCTCATTCTCAAAATATTCCTTCAATGCATCAAAATAATTTTGCATGTTTGTGATGCAACCAGTCTCAACTCCTGTGATTCCATCACCAGATTTTTTGCTAAAATAGATAATACTACAGATATTATTCTTTGAGATTCATCCTAGCTCTTCATAACATCCCTTTCCATGGTCTGGTACCCAAAAAAAGTACATAAATGTTGTGCCATCTCTTTGTCTTACAAGTAAAGTAAAAAATTAAGTTGCACCAGTATATTCTTGAAATGTTGACCTGCGTCACAGTGCAAATGGAGTAACTTAATCCTTGCAACAGGAATATCTTGAGGCAAATGTTGTCTCATACAATCTTCAAGCCAAGTCAATTAAGATTATGAGTACTTTTTCATGGCAAAACTATCCTGGATCTTATCCTTTGACACATGTTTTCAACAAATATTGTGTCTCTCCCCTAAATTCACATCCTTTCTGTCTTCAATCAAGACTATCTCATGAACATCATTCACCTCAATTCACCCCCTGCCAATTGCCATTGTCCCTTACTATAATTTCCCAAAAAGAGTCTAAATTCAAGTCATTGCCTGACATTTTTCTTTTCACAGTGGCTTCATTCCCAAATATTAAAGGTTGTCATTGTCATTGTTCCATTCTTTGATGAGAAGAAATAAAGATACAGACATGAAAAGGGTGTATGAATAGTAACCCAGTAATCTGACTGAACTCAATCAAAAACTTTAATTGATTCATTCTCTAAAAAGTCAATGTGTCACTGGACACAGACAATGGATAGGAATAGTAATTATATTCTACATTGGCCTATTATTCTACAGACACCAAATCGAAATAGAATATGTGAGGCTTCATTTGTGCATCAAGTTCATTGAAAAATCAATGGTGATCCCTTTCTTAGTCGCTAGAGCAAGGTTCTTGGTCATTACAATTGGCAATTGACCCCTCCTTTGGAATGTAGTCTTCATTTTCATCCAAATTTTGAACAGCAGCAGCCTGGAAATAAAACTCCCTCTCATGCTTGGAAACAATAGGTTTATCTGTAGGTATAGTGTCTCCAATATACTTCATTAAACCAAGAGTTGGCATGGTTATTGGTTCAGCTTGTACACCCACTCTTGTTTGACTTGATTGTATTCTTTCCTAAGTGTTCTATGTTTCAATCCCTTTCACAACAGTCTGTTGAATCTACACTTTGGGCATTCTACAGTGGCTCAAATTTTTTGGTGTCTTTGAGCTTGCCTGACTCCAAACACAGCAAACAGACCATGCACATACCATACTTGGAGGGAATGTTCACTATTTTATAAAATTTTTCAACTTTGACAGTACCTTTTATTTTCTGCATTGATAGAACACTTGGGGATGGTGCCATTTGATCATTTACAATTGGCATGCTCCATGCTTCATTCTGTTTGTTCCTCTGAACTTCCATTCATTCCATCCTTGTGAGATCCCTCTTATTCTGTTTCAGAGGCACATTTTTTGTGCATTTTTTTCAGCTAACCCATTGGTCTCTTACAGACACTTTTTACAAAACTGAAGATGTTTGTTTGTCACCATTCTTGACATCATTTACACCTATCATTAAAGAAAAAATAGGATTAACTTCATGTTAATGAGATTTTTTGATTAAAAAGATCTGTACCTTCGAACTTTGGTCACAAACAAGATGAATTGCATTATTTGACCATTTCCCAAGGAAAATTAGTCCTCAGTAGTGTTGGATACTTTTGTAGGTTGTTGGTATTTTAAATTTTATTGACTATTGCAGGCTCAATCAGTTGGATTTGTTTTCCAAAGTTCATCCCAAGTCTTAAACCCTTTATATTCAAAGTTTTTTATCTTCACTCAAGGAGAGTCTGGATATTGTCTTGTTGCAATATACTTTTTGTTGAATAAACAATGTTGACAATGCAGGGCAAGTGGTCAATTGCCTGTATCAACTCCTACAGAATTTCATCAAACTGGGGCTCTTACCTTGTAATCCATGTGATTAATGCAGGATCATGTTTGACAACAGCCTCCCATGACCACAGGGTTACAGTAACAGATTGTTCAGTCTTCATTCTCAAAAACCAGTCCACCCATAACAAACAACTCTTTACCTTATTTCAAATGGTGGATCCTCTTTTACCAATCTTCCTGTTTTTAACTCTCTGCTTTGCATATTTTGTTTGCCTTTTCAATCACAACAGTGTATCAAAGAAATTATGCTGAGAAGGCACATGTGTTATCACTTTTGATTTTGGAGAATAAAATATTGTGGCAACCCCTGACTATAAGAAGTTTATGTAAGCATCGCACAAACCATTGTTTCAAGTAATTTAACAAAATTCACATGCCTGTGAGGTGTGAGAAGCAACTACTTATCTTTTGTCATTTGCTTCTTGATAAATGATAATTAAGACTTCACAATAGCCTCATTTTTTGCATTGGAGTTCTTTTTCCAGTGACAGAAATAAGATGTCATGATCTATGAATGCTGGAATCCACAACAATTCAAAACAATATTGGTGAGAATTGTTTTTGCTTGAATCATTCATTTGTTTGAACAAATTTTCAGAGACTCCATTAATTTTGTTTTGGCATAAAATTTTGTCTGCAAGTTTCAAAATTTACACGATTTGTCCAATCAGATTCTAACACCTGATTGAATTTGCTTGTGTTGCCATTTTTGCCCTGTTTGTTTGTTGCAGCTTTACTCCAGTACTTTCTCCTGCTTCAACAACAAAGAATTCCAACAACACTGGCTCCAAACACTCAGATCACAACTAATATAGATGCCACCAACTCCTGTTGTACAGTGTAGTTGGAGATTTTTCTTTTGTGTGTGTGTGACATTACAGCTTGAATTTGAATGATTTTTCCATAATGGATTTTTCTGGATGACTTTAATTAGTGAAAACTTGTAGCAATTGACTTTGAAGCACAATTGGACACCACAACACTTGCCATTCAATTCAAACTTAAAATTCTCATGATCAGACATTTAATTTGCATCAACTTTGAATTCAATCAGGATGGTTATCAGAAGGACAACTTTGTTTTGAAATGGTCATCAGTTGGACAATGGATGGAGATAATGATCCTCCTACTGTTGATGCCTTGTCTTGTGGGGATTCTGGTAGGAGGGTATATGGTGGTAACAGAAAGGATTTGTGTTTGGAGGGACATTGTCATTGGAGATAATGGTTAATAAGTATGTATCAGTGGAATCAAGTAAAATGGTGACTATGAAATGCAGCAGAAGCAACTTCTGGCTAATATTGTTTGATTGGCAGGCTGAGAACATGTATTTTTTGAGAATAAGTTCAGCACTAAAAATAAGACAATGAAAAATTAATACCTTTACCTCCAAGTAGAATATATACTGATTCCCATGTGAAAATGAAAATATAAAGAACATCTTTTCATCTTTATACCTACTTATATTGATAATCCTCTTTTTTAAGCATATTCAAACATGTGTCTAAAATTTCTGCATCACCAATAGAAGTGTTATTGAGATATCCTGGATAGGGTAACCATACACTTAGCCCTTGTCACTAACTGTCTCATCTCAGCCTCTACGGCCAACCCAAAATAAATTGGCTTTGTTTGTTGGCTCTTTTAGTTGCTGTTCCTTCAATGATGTTGATTCTCTTTACCCCAGAACTGTGATAGACTCCATATCATAGCAAGCACAAGCAATTTATCTGTCAGAGTTGATTTTGACATAGCTTAAATGTTGCTTCACTTTGGCATGGATATTGGTCAAAAAAGTCTCTTCGAGTTTTGTGTTGATGTTCACGTGAATGACAAAAACTTCAGTCGTCATCCCTGGATACCACAGTTGGAACTCCACATGGACCTGTGTTCTAGCCTCAAAACCAAAATTTAAACCCTGTGATACTCATGTGAGGAGTCTCATTGAAATGTCATGTCCATACTAGCCCTTTTGGTACACAAGTCTCTTCTTCACTGCAGAAGATTGGCAACATCATAACTTATTTTACACCCTTGAGGCATTGATCATTCAAACATTTTGCTGCAAAATTCTTGGTTGAAATTATCCAAAACTGATTCAAACCTGTCCCTTTTATGTCTCTCTGGATTAAGATCCATTTCAAATCATCCAGAATAATATCTGGATCTGGTCATGCATTAAATACCAATTCTTGAACCAAGAATATGAAAAAACCGGGCTCAAATATTCAAATTGAAAACAAATGTAAACTGTGGGTTGTCATGATAGTGCCTTGGAAAGTTTTTCAGAATTCCATAATGCTGGAATGAGGCCTAAAGGTTGGTAACAGTCCAAGTCTAAACTCTGCTGGCTATGAATAGTTAATTTTCTATTTGTACACCTTTGACTGCCAGTTTATTTTCAAAGTAAGCTTTGTTAATCTCATAAATTTTATTCTTCATAGTAAGTTCTCATCATTGGGAATATCCAAGAAAATTCCAAAAAATATGATGGATAGACCACTCCCAACTAACAAACCTTTATTGCTGCTTTTATTGATGCAAAATTTCATCAAGGCATTTATCAGCTATGCTCTTACTTCCTTTCATATCACCATTCACACAAATAACTGTTATTGTTGCTGATATTTACTGAAGAGTTGGTATAACTTAGTTGAATTTTTTAGATTATTTCAATGCAGTGTTTCTGATGGGTAAATAAAGGATGATAACTTCCATTTTGTTCTTTTTATTCTTGTGCCAATGGCTCCACAATACCAACTTCTGACTTACAAAAAGATAACTCAAAGCTTCTTGGAAGCCACACCACATTGATGCCCGCCAATAAAGCAGAAATTTGCTTGATGGACGCATTGAGATTGAGGGGTGTGAGGTTAGAAATCATATTACCATCACAAAAAGGAAAATCCTTAAAATCTCTTTATTTGAAGTTCTGAAAGGCTCTGAAAAAAATGACTCCATGGACCCAGAATATTCAGAATGAAATTTGCAGTTCCAACCTTGAAACTGGTTAGGAATTGAATCCAGGGTACTACCCACAAGTTCTATTACCTATTTGCCTCACTTGATAAAGATCTATTTTGTAATCTTGGTTTATTTATCAACATTGGTAGGCTTGATGGATTTGTCCCATCAAAACCTGGGCCTTGCCGTCAATTCCATATTCACTGGTGTTGGTTGTTTTCTCTATTTCATGCTGCTCTGACATTTTGCTCCAGTTAACCTGGTTGGAGAATCTGCAGATCTTCTTAAATTTTTTACATGAAAATATGCCAATATAGTCTAATATGAAATAAACTATATAATTAGTAATTTAATAGATGAATATAAGTAAATCTATTACTAGCTCTAGTTCCTAGTTTAAATGAATGAATACTTTGTGATCTGCAGATCATCTGGTCAAAAAATCAAGAAATGGCTTATAAACTAGCATTTCATATTAAAAGAAATAGTTGGATGATGCCTAAAACCTCCATGGATATTATGAATATTTGTTAAATTGACTAGAGGATATGTCAATCATCTAGCTTTTGTCTTAGTTACCACATCAAAATAAATTCAAGAAAAGTTAAGTCTTATTATCTGTCATTATGTTCTACAAATTTTTGACATGTTAATTCTTGATTAATTATTGTTTTTGTTTCCTTCTTCATCACCAATACAGTATGGTAAAGGAGGATACTTGTAAAGTCAATATCATTTTCAGATAATTTCAAATTTTATTTTCAATTTTTGTAATTATTCATGATAAGAAAAGTATCTTAAACAAAAAAATATCCCAAGATTTAAATAATGGTTTGCTTGGAATTTTGTATGTGAACACAATTGAAGATTCTTTCAAAGTGCTGAATGTATTTCAATATATTATTTTTGGCAATCCTATGTACATTATATCAGAAACACTTGAGTGATTTGAACTAAACAGTAGTATGTATGCCTGTAGTTTATGAAAAATTCTCTTAAATGAAAACCTCTCAATCTACCACAACAATGACAGTCCCTATCCTTGATTCTGATTTATATTTCTGATTCCAATCATGTACCTACACCCTCTCCATCTCCCACTCAGCCAACCCATTTCCCACTATTGATCTACACTTCTCCCCTGCATTGTTTCTGTTCCATTTTTCCACAGTTGCTTGTCACTTGATCCTGGGCTTCCTGCCTCCTAATTATGCTCATGATTGTACCACTGTGTTGCTTCCTTGTTCACTTATTTGATTGTGCAATGTTTCTATTTTTAACCTTGCTAATTTTGCCCCCCCCCTCATTTTGTTGTTGTCAAGCACTTGCCATGATGTTGAAGCACCAATCAGTTATAGTGACTTCAATTGACCCTTTACATAATTTTGGGGCTGTACTTTATATTGGACTTTGATTAAAATCAGTCATTTTTAAATCTGGTAATATGAAAAAACAACATCATAAAATCATTATTGAGGTCATAACAGCAAAAATGATGAAAAGATGAAGCAAAAAGACCCAAATCTCACTGAGTAATGGTCATTTGAAGTTGGGCATAAAAAATGTGAATTATTTCTGTGCTTTTCAATACCAGGGATAATATTTGAAATAATTTGAAAAAATGAAATAAAAAATCATCAATATATTTGCCCTTCAAGATCAAAACTAGACGGAATCAAAGACCAGAGTAGGATGGATATATCCTAAAGATATATGAAAAAATAGTAAGAGTTATTGATTATCAACTATCAAAATTTGGTAATTTTTAAACATCAATATTTTCCATGTTCCAAACATTCCAACAATTCATGAAGTATTGGAATCATCAATGGGGATTATTATATCTGAAGAACCAGATAAAATATTGGCAGTTTTTTTGCTGTATTCCAGAGGATGATCATTTGGTCATATAATAGGGGGGTTTGATAGCAGCAACACCTCCCATTCATCAGATACAAGAGTCACCATAAACTGTTATCAATTGAAATTAAATGTACAGTAGAACCCTTAGAAGGTGATATTTGTTAATACTAGTTTGTTATCTAAATAAGTATCTAATATTAGCTATTCAGCCAAGGCATGTGTACTTATTTTGTTCCTGACTTCAATCATTGCCAATGAAGGCATTGTGAAGCTGTTGCAATGTATATGGCACCAGCTCAGGTGGATGATGCAACACTGATGCAACTTTGTGAGGATCATTGGTAAGGACATTGGATTATATTCTATAGAATGGTACCTAAGTACAATACCTATATGTGATAAGTAGAGGAGGGTGAATTTTACAGTCATTAAAGTTTTAGAACTGGGTCCTCTTGGGGTCCCACAAAAATAATATGCACTTGTGAGTACTATTTTTCTATTCCTATTGTACCATACTACCATACTAGATACTTAGGCCTCCTATTCTCATTCATGGTGTGTTACATTCTTACAATAGCATGTTTGGTATGGTATCAAATCAAGACCCAGTTCATGGTTTTGTTTTAAAACTTATCCATCAAGAATCCATAAATAGTTTTTCCAAATAGTTGATGATGACAAGCCAAACAAAACCCATTGGATGCAACTCCTACTACCCAAGCAATCAAATTTAGCAAATCATTCCTAAAAAATCTATTGTTCTGCTCTTTCCAATGGTGCCATCCACGATGGTAATGGAGATAGTGTTGCTGGTGGAAAAATATGAAACAACCTTTGCCATCTCTTTCAGAGAGGTAATGGTATGAATGGCAGCCATTCGTCTAAAAGCAACTTGTATTACTGAAAAGACAGTACAGAATGGTGTAATTGGAAGGCTATATTGTGTTGTGATCTGAGGTTGAGGGTTTGTGATCAGGTGCTGTACGAACACAGCGCCCGCTCAGTTATTGGAGTCCTTTTGCATGTAGGAATAGATACGCTCTTTTGTGTGACATATTCAGTATTCTTGGTCATGTGCAATCATCTGTTGTGACATGATTTTTTTCATATTGCCTGATGTGACTCAATGGTAGTAGGAGTCTAAGATGATAACCACCAGAAAACTTCAAAGGCCAATAACTCAATAACTTTTTTTGAAAAATAGTAGGTTATGAGGATCTGACCTGACAGATTCTGTTTAGACATTGCTTATTTGTGTCATGTAGCAATGCCACTCTATGTAATGTCGTGGGCAACAAAAAAAGCTCCTCCAATTTCCTTGTTTTTAGGGACCTGACTAGGCATTGCAAATGCTTCATTAATTAATGAAATGTGATTTGTAAATAATCATACTGAAATTAGTGCAAATGAATTAAGTACAAGAATTTAATTCTAGTTTGATACATGCAATTTTCACAAGGTAAACAGTATAAAATGAAATTAGCCCAAATTGAAATTGACTTTGAGTATCCTCATAATAAAATATGAATGTAGCTACAAGCTACCTGCAACTTCATTAGTGGAAGCATTGTGATATGCTCATTTTTTATGAGTTGAGTTAGCTCACAATGCACACTTGACAAAATAAGACTGGCAACGGAGTTGATGTCCCTTACTTGGGATGTTCTCTGATTTGCACACATAAGCTATGGGCCCATGACTATTCAATAGAATGAACCCCCTTTTTATTGCCAAATGTTCTTGCCCTACCAGTTTTTCAGTGCATGTTCAAGAGTAAGTAAATAGATAATACCAAATTAGTTTTCACTGTATAGCTGAGCAAATGAAGCATTTAGATCAGAGCCTGGTATCAGACCTTGGCAACATGAAAATTACCATGGGACAATACTTCCCAAAGACAGAATGGAATAGGATACAGCCAAGTACCCCAGGGTGTCAAGGAGGGAAAGTTAAAATAAGGAGTGCGGATGGTCCTGATGGGTCGATTTAAGTGGTCTTTCACTGAAAAAAAGTTTGGAGAATCCAACAAAGGAGTGTGTCAAAGAATGTCACCTAAAATCATCTCTCAAGTTCAATGCACCCGAAGAGTGGCAAGAGGGCATATGCTGGGGCAAATCCTGGGCAGAAAGTTTGGGGAAGGGCAAAACGGATTGCTATTCTGGGGAGTGGGATCATTAAAATGGAAGTACGCACAAAGGACTAAACACACAACTCATAATCTCGTAAAATAATATAAAACAACACTTTCCAAGAACCAACCTCAAGCAAAAAATCATCGCAAACCATACCAAATTGTATCACTTTCTCCTGCTTTCTCATAAAATAATTTTAGTCTCAGAATTGCAAACAATGAAGGGCAACTGATTGTGGAGCCAGCTTGGTGAATGAACGAAATGGCCAAAGTCAGGTGTTCGATGTGAGAGATTTTTGTTAAAACAAGCTATTCCCAAAATATGAAATACCCTGGAGCATGCATCACAAAATTAATAACTGCTTTTTCTGTACAACTACTTAGATCATGACGCCAGAGTGTCTTGGTCGAATTACATATTCATCATCATTGTGATACAGCTTCCATGTGGCATGATGTAGCCAGTTCACTACTACCCATCACCCCGATCATCCTATTGATTGAACCCTCATTACTAAATGTTTCATCCCAATCCAAACAAATGCAGCAATCTGTTAATTATGTGAAAGTGGTCACTTCATTGTTCGATCAAAATGAAGTTGGCCGTAAAGGCAGTATGATCCCTCGATTTCAAACAGCTTTTCCTAAATCTAAAATTTCCCCCCTGTAAAAGTAACAACCAATTCAATCATTTACTACTCCCCTTTGCCAAATGATACTGTTTTCGAATGGGCTTGACCAACACCTCCAAAGGCTCCATCTCCCTCTCAGGAAGCAGCCCAAACTCCGTGCAAAAGAACATAAAATGTTTAAAGCACGTATTCAAGTGGGGAGCCATTTGCAATGCCTCCAATGTCCCGAAGAAAGAACTGTAAATTATTCCATAGACTCGAAACAGTCTACGAAATATCTGCCCACAGAGTGCAGCGAATTGTGGAGTTTGAAAAACTCTCAGTGCTTCTGCCTCGTCGTCATCATCTGGAAATTTTGTCTCGTCGTTTATTTGGTCAGCAATCCACTGCAAGACTTTTTCGATGTAGACTGGTGCAGACACAGAGACGGTAGTAGCATCGCGCCCAGATCCTTCAGACCAGCGATATTCAACTCCAGAAGGGAAGCCTTCGCCTGGACGAAAAGAATCAAGGTAGGGATCTTCGGCCATGACAGCCCAAATGGTGGAGACGTCATTGTAAAAATCGATGGCATGAACAGCTACCCAACCAGCGCAAGACTCTCCCGGAGGAAGAGCCACCTAAATGAAAGAGAGTGAAAATGCCACAATAAGGTAAAGAGTTAGTACTGACCTTTAGTGGCAAGTAATTCGCATAGAGAAAAATTCCAACTCAAAAATCGAGTGACACGAAATCAACCCCCAAAATTTTATGCACTTGCAACTGGTAGATGTTCCCTTTTTGCGATTTCGAAACAAGACGTAAAACCAATGGACGTCATGATCATTTTTTGATCCCCCCATTCATCAAATGCTTCTCACTATTCCACGATACGGCAAATTTATAAATTTCGCAAGACTTTCAACGGTGTAGTTGGGGTGTGCTGAAGGTACAAGGTCGTCAATATTTCCTGGCAGTTACGCAGATTGCAATTCCCACACTAATTGATTGCCTTACATTCATTTTTGAATTCTGCTCAAAATGGCTTGGTTTCAATCGTTTTTTTTGCCTTTGAACCCCCGATTTATAAGTCATCAGCTGACTAACTCCTCAATATTGCAGCATGTGACACCATATTGTTGAATCATCAAAGATGAAATAATATTTTTTGCAAAAACTTGGTAATCAAGTTCAGTGGTCCGGAAATGTCAGACAAGACAGATAATAAATGATAAAGCAACAAGCCAATTTACAAACAAATGATGTAAGTCGATTCCCGCAAACTTCGAGATAGGTCAAGATGTGCGTTGATTCCAGCAAAAAGATAGCCGCGGCGTGCGACGTGCGACGCGATCGCTCGCCGCTCGCACGTTAAAAGAAAGATGCGTTGAGATGGTCAACGGCGACAGACGTTCAGTCGTAAAATTAACGATGGCCTCTACAACCTTAAGTCGGAGACACTTAGACTCCATTCCAAGACTCGCTGTTCCCTTTCAACTCACCGCATCATTCAAACTTCCACCGGCTCCCAAAGTCTGTTTCGTGTATCCATGCAAACGATCCCTCAGCGTCCCTGATCTATGGCGCAGAGGCTGGAAAGTTCCGGCTCCTGTTGGCAGATTTCGCGACATTTTCAGATGAATTATTGGAAGTGACCAAATTCTACTTAGAGTGCTACAAAATGGAAGTTGGAAGTCTATCTCAGTCTTCGGGCGACGGAAGTTCCTTTTATTAATGGGTGTGGTTGGTGTGGTGGGAGAGTGAGCGAGTGGTGAGCGAGTGTGTATTATGTATGTGTGTGAGAACACGAGCGAGCGGTATAGTAGAAGGTGTTATCACTCTTCTAGTAATACTCTATTATTACGAATATTATTTTTTTATTACTACTACATCAATACTCCTATGTACTACTCTAGGTATTGTACTACTACTACTACTAACTAAGTACGAGTACTATTATTATTGTACCTTATCACGCACGCACTCGCTAGCTAGAGCTCCGCTCCGAGCTCCGAGAGACTCCGAGCATGATATGAATATTGTAATGTTATTTTAAATATATCACCAAAGTAAATATCTGACCACGAGAGAATCAAGAGAAAGGAGTGGGGCTGTCATTTATCTTCTATGGTAGAATGCACCTGAGAGGTTCGCCTGGGCATCCAATAGAAAATTATTTCCCCATCATTATTATTTGAGCTTTCATACTTTTTAATGCATTTTTGGAAAGCTCTTGTACAGTAG
>JALLOT010002901.1:0-12001 GCA_036939595.1 Thalassiosira livingstoniorum | reverse complement strand
AGCTCACCACAAGAACTGCAGATTTAGTCACTTCAAAGGTATTGTGGAACAGTGTATTGAGTACCGAGGGAGCAAAATTTATGACAATTGATATTAAAAAAAATTACCTTAACACCCCTCTTGATTGTTATGAGTACATGCAAATGCCTGTTGATCTCATCCCTGACCACATCATGGAACAATATCAGCTGCACAAGAAGATAATTGATGGCTACATCTACATGGAAATCAGAGCTGGGATCTATGGTTTACCACAGTCCAGAGCCCTTGCCAACAAGCTGCTCAAAAAGAGACTTGCTCGTCATGGCTACTATGAGGTAGCCCACACTCCTGGTCTCTGGTGCAATATTTCACACCCCAACCAGTTCACCCTAGTGGTCGACAATTTCAGCACGAAGTATGTGGGTGAGGAGCATGCTTAACATTTAATAGATGCACTGGGAAAAAATTACACAATCGAAAAAGGATTGGACTGGCAGTTTGTACTGCAGTATCAAATTGGACTGGCACTATGACGAGCAAGTCCTCTTCATCTCCATGTCCGGGTACATCATCAAACAATTGCAAAAGTACAAACGCTCCAAACCCAAATTCCCACAAGATTTACCGTACCCTGCCCTGAGATAAAAATATGGAAAAGACTCCCAAAAACCAATACCTGAAGATGACAGCCCCAACGGGAAAAGTCAAATGGTTCCAGTGGGTGGTGGGAAGTATCCTCTATTATGCAAGAGTGGTGGATCCCACCGACCTCATGGCACTCAGTGCCCTTGTCACTGAGCAAACACATGCAACCAAGAACACAATGAAGACCATGTGCCAATTTCTTGACTACCGTGTCATGCACCCCAATGCCATGATCAAGTACTGTGCATGGGATATGATTTTAAATATCCACAGTGACACATTGTACTTATCTGAGCCTAAAGCACGAAGTCAAGCATCTGGTCACTTCTTTATTGGCTGGATCCCCCAGCAAAACCAACCAATCCACTTGAATGGAGCCATTCTCACCTTGTGCACCTTTTTGAATTTTTTGCTGCATCTGCTGCTGAAACAGAATTAGGTGCTCTATTTTTAAACTGCAAGGAAGGCAAAGTAATAAGACTGATCCTGGAGGAGTTGGGGTATCCACAGCCCCCTACGCCAGTCCGCTGTGACAACTTGACTGCTACTGGCATTGCTAATAATCCTGTCAAGAGGCAAAGATCCAGATCCATGGAAATGAGATACTTCTGGGTCACAGATCAAGTGTCACAAAAGATCTTCAAGGTAGAATGGCATCCTGGACAGGAAAATCTTGCTGACTACACCAGCAAGCACCACAAGGCTGCGCATCATCACCATGTGCGTTTGTGGTATGTGTGCACTCCTTCTTCTCCCCACATATTGCCTTGAGCACCAAGTCCAAAGACTCTGCGAGGGTGTGTTGAAAACATACCAGAAGGCTACGTACATAAATCTCCCTTACCTCTGGTATCATCCAGAGCCCTTGGACAGGCACACACACTTATGCGCATAGGTTTAGGACGTCTGGCCAGAGCTCATGCTCAGCCAACCATTCCTAAACAGTGAGCAAGTACGTGGCCTATTGTAGCTACCTATTGTACAACTAGTTATGTAAGCTCATAATATTTAGAACATCAGCTAGACTAACAATGACCAAATAGCCAGGAGTTCAACAGATGTGGTATTGCCACAATGTACTGGAGTGGGGGGATGCAAGTGACCTAGATTGAGCAAAGTGAGTCTCATAATTTTTCCCTTCTGGCAATTCTGAAACAAAGCAGCTAACTCTACCTCGGCAGCTGATGCTGCAACCAACCATAAGACTGTTGCCAGGTCATGGATGGCTCCATTGAGCCTAATAGGTTGGTTTTTACAAATTTCCCAACCAAGGAAGAAATGTCCTCCCACCCTACTACGTGTATTGGGCTCAATCATAAAGGCTCCATCAGAGTGGAATTGGAGTATCATGTCACTGGCATAGAGCTTGATTTCTGCATCTGGATGCTTGGTTGCATAATCAAGAAAATGTTGTACCTGGCGCCAGGTATTTTCTGTTGGTTTGTTTTGTTGAATTGCTAAGGATGATAATCCACATAACATGGTGGGATCCACAGCACGGGCATAGTATAGGAAACTACCGACAATCTTAGGTATGAGTTTTGCTCGTGTAGGATCAAGGGGTGGTGAGTCATCATCTTGAAGTGGGAGTTGTGATGCAGTACCAAACCGTCTTGGGGCCGCTGGAAAAGGGGCATCTTGAGGTTTCTTGGGGATGTCATGCTCGTATTTCTTAATTTGCTTCTCAACGTATCCAGGCATGGATAAAGTTACCGAGTGCTCTTCATAATCCCACTTAAGGGATACTCCACAGTATAATGATCCCTCCCAATCTGTCTCGATTTCGTAGAACTGTTGAAGTGCTGACATCAGATGGTCTGCATGGTGTTTGCCAACGTACTTAACACCGAAATCATCTACCACTAATGTAAAGTGGATAGGCCTCCATATGTGAGTCCACAAACCGGGGGTGTGACGTGTCTCGACATATCCAAACTTGCGAAGCCTTTCTCGGAGTAGCTGATTAGCTAATACGCCCGCTTGTGGGAGTCCGTACACACCGGCTCTGATTTCGATGTAAATATAGCCGTCCAACACTTTATCATACAAGTCATACACTTTCATGAATTCTTCAGGAATGAGGTCTTGCTTGATTTTGAGGTACTCATATCGGTCAAGTGGAGTATTGAGGTAGAAATTTTTCACATCCGCAGTCATGTACCGTGCATTCTCCGTCAAGATGACACTATTCCACAAGATTTTACTGGTGATGAGATCTGCAGTATTGGTGGTTAATTCTCCGGGGTAGTCAATGAGATTACCCCCCACCGTAATTCGAATTCGATTTGGTTCCTTTGGTTTGTGGGGCCGTTGATCTGGCACAATTCTGGCGTACGTGACAGTACGATCTTTAGGAATCAGCGGTATTTGCTGCAACGTCATGAAGAAAAAACTGTTAGTGCCGGCTACATCCTTCCATCCCTGGGCCAGGCGTCCCATTTCGTGATTAAAACATTCGCTCCATTCATCTCTGGTTTCTGGATCGTTGAGAAGTTCTGAATATTTTGTGATAGTTTTTCCCGAAGTTGGATGGATGACTCCTGCGTTGGCGAAGCCAATGTCATTATTTTCATCCGTCTTAAATAAATCTTGGTATTTCTCATTCACATAATCCCTGAGTTTTCGAGGAATGAATGCATCTGGATGGTTTTTGACGTGGCCATGGATCAAAAAATTAACTGATTCTTGTGACACGATGGGCGCATATTCGAATCTTGGCGATCGTCGTAATGGTGTTGGAGTAGGTGGCTGTTCCATAATAATCGGTGGTTCTTTGTGAGATACATTGGTGGCTGCTGGCTCTTCGGCGTGGGCTGGTGCTGGTTCGTGCTCCACTACTGGTTCATGTGGTTGATTCCGTCGTGTTCGACGTTGGTGACGTAGTTTCGTCCGTTTAATGTTCTTTCTCCGCGTGAATTCAGTTGATTGTGGAATCGGTTCTGGACTGTCTGGTTGCACATCCACAGGCTGCTCTGGGACATTCGTTGCAGCTGTATTAAATATTTGTGCAAGATCTCGTAATGCCTTTTGATGTCGTTCGTGGATGTAGAGTGGAGCTTTAAATTGGTTGGATTGAATTGCTGCTATTAAATCACGAGCAGCTATTTGCACGGCTTCTGTGGTGGAGATGCCAGGCATGCGTGTGTATGCAGGAAAAAATTTTACCGTGTCGGCAATACGATAATTTGATGTATCTGGAATGTAGAACTTGTACGCCCGATAATGTTCTTTCGCAGGACCGACGTAGAACGCATCCACACCATGTGGATCCCAGCTAGCTCTATCCGTAGGTGTTTTGTACACGACAGCCTTGGTCCCAGGTGGAGCATACGGTGTGGCATTGAAATCAAAGTGGCCTTCCAAAATGTCATACGCTGACAGCTTATTCGAAATCCTCGATGTCCGCAGCATATTGAGAGTGTCTTGTGCTTGAGGCAGAAATTGGTCCCAGAGCTGCACTGGACAGTCTGGGTCAGTTGTACACGCTCCAGCCGTGAAGTGATTTTTGGCGGTGGCACATGCTTGTTCCGCAGCATTAACGTGGTGTCGTGACGGTATGACCAGTTGGTAATCGGCGCCAGTCGAAGTAATGAACTTTTTGACTGCAGCGGAGGCCTCATTATCCATGACATTTAGTCGTGGTTTAAGGCCTCTCTCCGTGAGATATTGATAGACGAGTTTATAAGCCCTAATCCATTCTTTCTCGTCTCTGGATTTAGTTGGAATCATGAGAATGGCATTGGACTTGTAATCGTACGCTATGAACACGTATTGATGTCCAGCGAATGACTGACATGGAAACCTACCCGTGAGGTCCGTGTATAATGTGTTGTCATTTTTATCTGCTAATGCTGCAAAGACAAATATGTCGTTGTATTCGAGTTCTTCTCGTTCCGGGAACAGGTCCTGTTCCATTTCTTCTTCTGGGGTGCGCTGCACATTAGCTGCTGCTCGTGTTCGTACTGGTCTCGTAGTAGACTGAGACCCAGTCTTAACTGCTACCATGTGCCCTTTAGCTGTGGCCACCGAAGCTGGTAGGTATTTTTTAACCGCTTGCTCAGTTAGCCCAGGCCATGAACTGAATTGCTTATTTTTGATGGCTTTGAGCCACGAGCTGGGGGTAGGTGAAAATGCACACTGATGCAAGAATTTTATTAGATCTTGTTTCGACGTAGTGTGACGTACTTCCGTTGGTGATAGGCGAATGGCATTTTGTGCCAGGAGTTGTTCAACTTTGTGAACTGCGGAGAACACTGGTTTTTTATTATCCAGTGGTAGTCGCCACAGACCAATGGTCATATCTCTGACTCCAGTTAAGATTTCACGTTGCTTATAAATGACTCCACAGTCATTCTTCCTAAACACCACCTCACACCCTGCATCCACTAACGGTGCTATTGCGAGTAAGGCATTGTTAGTCAAATTAGGCACGATGTGTGCCACCCTCGCAACTGCAGGCAATTGCGGTAAGTCAAGATCACAGATATGAGTTGATGTAACTTGTCCCCCATTGGGCAATGTGATAGTGACTGGCTTGCTGGCTTTACGTACATTCATGCAATGCGTAGTTGGTAGAATGAAATGGGAGCTTGCTCCTGAGTCCATAATTGCGTCTGATGCCTGACTCTCTTCGTCATCTTGATCGTCATCGGCTAGTAATGCATAATAGTTGTTTTGCATTGAATTGTTGGGTTGGTGCATGCTACTTCTGTTGGGGCTGGACACACTAGGATAAGTTCTAATTTCGTCAATTACGTTATTATTGCCTACACTAGCTGTCGCCCCTAACCGTTGCTGTTGATCGTCCATCACCCTCGGAACCACCCGCGTATATGTAGTCATGTCATGTCCTCCCGGCCTCCTAATAACGCTTGGTTGCTGATTCCGTATAGTTGGATTTGTCGTGACTCCTTCATTGATGAAGTGTGCATTAGCTCCGTCATCTAGCATAGGATCGTCTAGTGGCGAATACTCCTCGTCTTCGACTGCTAATACTGCATAATAATTGCTTTCCCGTCCTACTTGTTCAGGGGTGTTACTATTTTTTCGGTTGGGGTTCGACGCTTCCCTGCTCGCCGCCCCTCCCTGTCATTCGACGGGAGGAAGTACTTTCCCACTCGGGAGCACATTCTTATGTTTCTTTGCCATGCATGCTCCCATGGCTTCATACTGTTTTGCATTCGTGCATTTGACATGGGCCATATGGTCTGGCCTAGGATTCGGGCATTGGTGTCCTTCATGATCGACGTCAAAGCCACAAGTAAAACAATAATAATCATTTTCGTAGTACTTGTTCTTGTTGCTATATGGAGGATTTTGCACTCCCCTTCTACCTCGGCCTTGCACTTGGCCTTGATAGGGTGCTCCTATTCCATATCCTTGGTACGGAGTTGCTGCTTGGTAGGATTGAGTTTCTCCACGACCTATCCCTCTCGCACTCGCATAGCCTCGGCCTCTTCCTCTACCACCTGACCTGCCACCTCGTCCTCTGCCATATATGGCATTCTGATTTTGATATGATTGAATGGACGTGGTCGGTGTGTAGTTAGCTGGGGTTTGAGGTTGGTATGGTGCTTGGTATGGCGTAACAGAATTCGGCATGGTTCCTGCGAGAGCCATCTGTTTCATCTGTTGTTGGAGGGATGCGATGATGGCTTCTTGTTCTGCAATCTTAGTTGCCAAGTGCTCATTAGTAGACGTGAGACTAGCCATGGCGCTGGAATTAGCATTATGAGCCGCAGCGAAATTTTCCATGGCTTGTTGCAATGAGTCTTCTTCGTGCTTAGCATCTTCAGATGTCGCTGCAAACGCTGAATTGAACCCTGCTTGTCCCGTGGTGCGGGTAGTGATTCTACGCAATTTTGCTTTCTTGCGAAAATGTTCTTTGAACATTACCCATGTTCTTGGATTAGGAATTTCGAGCCATTCTTCATACGCTCGATCAAATATTCCCGAATTAACAACTAGCGTCTCTCCCATTTGGAGGAGTTGGTTGATGGTGTAGGGTTTATTGGCTGCTCGGGCTATTTCTTGCCCATTCTCGACTTGTGCAAAAAGATCTTCGATACTTGACGGTGGAGCCCAATGCTTCGTCATCGTCTCATAGTTGTGATTGAGATCATGTATCGTCGCCGGATTCTGTTGATACAGATATTCTAACAGCTGGCCAGCTGTACGATCCCCAAACCCTACATTGCCAAACAGTATTCCTCGTAACGCTGATTCTGGAACTGCTTCAATAATCTGGCTCGCCAACGCAGCGTCAGTGTTCACCATCGTTTCGAAATTTTGTCGGTGGTATTTCCACTCGCTGTTAATCATGGCGATATCTGCATTTGTTGCATTATGCGCATATGCTGGTGCATCTCCTGGATTCTGGTAGTTCACCCATGGACGTCCCGTTATATCTAGGTACGTCTGGGCATGCATGACTAATCCTGCAAACCCAATGGGTCCCTCGCTTATTTTGATGCGTTGAGCATTAAAGATGAGTTGCTTTTGCAACTGGTTGATCTCCGAGAAAGTGGGCTCTTCACTAGTCCTTGTTAAGGTCTTGTAGATGAATTGAGCCTTGATATCGTCCACACTGGGCGTTTCGGAAAGAAGTATTTGTACCATTTTGTGGTGAAATTTCGTATATTTTTAACATAAAACAATTAGGTAAAGTCTGCTGAAGTGTGCAGTGGCAGATGCTACCAAGTGGCTATAAATTAGGACTTTACTAATTTTATGGCTACTTGCTAAGTAGGTGCTGGCACTGCAGCACGCTCTAAAAAGCATGTAGTAACATGCTAGCTACACTACCTACTAGGGTTTGGGAGTTTCCTGTGACTAAGGAGGTGGTGTCATGTGTGACTTTGCGTTGCTGAAACCTAGTGTCACAGAGCTTGGTGTCTGGTCTACTGGAGCCGGGACTTGGGAGTCCTGTGGTTTTAGCAGCTACAGCAATGTCAAAACATCCACCCTGTTGTTTGTGTCAAGAATTTCCATCTTTTGGTTTGTTTAAGAAACCATTTCCAAAATGTCTCAATCCATGAATCACACAATCCCTATCATCTTTAGGAGTGTGTTTTCAAGGTGACCCCAGTAGGCTTTTTCCACTTTTACTGGACTGTTTTTTCTTTCTCTGTCCTTCAAATTTCTCTTGTCTTCTGAGACCATTTGTTTCTATGTATGACCAAACCCACTAAAGTGTTAAACCTTTCTATCATTTATCACTATTTAGTGTTTATACAAGCCCTGAAGAAACCAAGTATATAACACAATTTACATACAATTGTCTCTACAAGAAAGAAATTGATGGCAGAAACGTTTCATATTTTTTTGTGAGAGTTTAGGTCATTTTTGTAGAACAAAGTGGCACTAGATGAAGAACTTTACTGATAAATAACTCACAAAATAAAAAAATAGTGAAGAAAATAGCTTTGACCTACCCATGTATACCACAGTGCCCAAGTTGCTTACTCAAAAGCCAACACAGCCAAAGTCACCTACTCAAAGCACCAACAGAACCAATAATACCAGAAATGGGTATTAATTGGTGGTATCTATCAAAATACAACAACCGAGATTATGCAACATGATTACTACAACATCAGAACTAGATAATAACAGAAAAACAAGAGTAAAAAAATAAAAACAACTAAGCACATTAAAAATACAAAAATTCACTCCACATATGATCATTTTTTTCACTTTTACACCAACCTGATTGAGATACTGGGGCAAAGAAACAGGATTATGTAGAGAATCAACTAAAAAATGTTTGGCGTTGGTGCAATGAAATCAGCAATATGATGTTTTGTTCAATTTTCTTATCTGTTTGTTTTTCAATTTCTAGTATTTATGAGCATCATGTATATTCTATTTGTTATTTATTTAGTGTTTTCATTTTTAAGTATAGAATTGTCTTCCTTTTTAAATTTGTTCTATATTATCTAATGAGCCTATGGGGAAAGATTTAGACAGTGAATGCAACTTTATTTTGTTCTTTTTCACCTAGCAATAGTAAAAATTGAGAGTATATTATCATACTTTGTTATGCTTGAAAATTTCTTCAAACTGAGAAGGTATAGTTAAAGTAATACATATTAAGAAAGTATGATTAAAGTAATTTATTTCAATAGTTGATTCATTGCAGAACTATGTTGTGTGTGCAATTTTTGAATGGATGGGAAAATTAATTGCTGAAAAAATATGGCAGAAAAATAACACAATAATTCCTACCATATCCATAACTTTTGGGATTAGCAATGGTAACATTCAATTCTTGCATTTTTTGGTCCTATTAAGAAAAGGATGGGACAATACAATTAATTTTTTAAGGTTAGTAGGAAAGTTTAATAATCTGTTTCTTGAATTTTTATTAGTAATTAGATGCCCAGATGCTGTATCAGTCATTAGTTTTTCCTTGATTTTTTCATGGATTTTTCAGTGATTTATTCAGTTTTCAAAGTTTTTTGGTGTTTTTTTTTCAGTGTTTTTTTTTAGTGTTTTTTCAGTGATTTTTTTCAGTGATTTTTTTCAGTGATTTTTTTGTGGGGGATTTTTTTGGTGATTTTTTACTAAACACCATTGTGTCTCCTAATCTTAGTTCTTTCCCACTCCTTCATTTTTTCTTTAGAATTTTGAAAGTCTCTACTCAAAAAATCCATTGCATTGACACAGAACTGTAAAGCCCTGGGATTGATGCTCTCAATGCAAACAATATGTCAGCTAGGGCAGCAAGAAGTAAGCACAAAGCTGATTCTTAGGATGCACATGGAGAAGATGGATTTAATGGACTGCTCCCATTTTAGTAACAATTTTAAAATATCCAAAATGCAATTACTTTGGACCAGCATGGAAAAATTACCATGAAAGTATTAGCTATCATGATGGAATTATATATTTAATTGTTGACTAAAACTAAATGTTGCAACAAAGTCCTGGGCATGTTTTTATGCCAACTTGATTGCATGATATGTTAATCAATGGTGAAGTCTTGACATTGGTTGATGCAAATGCAATAATTCAAAACATAAAATATTCCAAGAAGATTTTGAGAATGCAAATGAAAGTAATGCTTTTATTTTATGTCACTTCAATCCATTTCCATTTACACCAAAGGTGATAAGGTAATCTATGAAAGAGGGTGATGTGGCTGTAGTAATAAATGTTCAATTAAACTTGTTGTACATTGGACATCTCAACAATACACCTTTGGCACCATGATCAAAGTGAATCATTGCTATTACCACCAGGAAGAAAATCAGAAATCAAATTAGAAAGCTTGAAAACTCAATTATTGTTGTCAATAAATTTATTGTTGTGATAGGAACACAATATTATATACAAAAATACAATTTTTCTTGCCTTATATGACGCATATAGAAAGTATTGCTTCTTTGAAGAGAATATTTTGTATTTGGAGCCATCCCAAACAACCATAGGCATGCTATCATACATACTGGATTGATCCTACAGGTTGCAACTAATTATTTTTCCAGTCAATTCAGTAACTTCATTTTAGTTTGATCTTATTAAATGCTTGTCAAGTACATATATCCTAGTACTTTTGTAGTTTTGCCATTAGTAACTTGTCAAACAAAAGAAAATAATTTTAGCTCAAACCTAATAATTTGTACATTCTTTGTGAAAAATTTCAAACATAATCCTAACTGTGAATGCAGACAATACATATCAAGTACAAGTGCCAAATTGTAAGTACAACTGTAGCAGCAATATAAGTTACCATTGAAATTACAGAAATTATTCAATCAAAATTGCAGCCAGTTGTTTGCAGATAAATTTGACCTAGAATCTGTGGTTGCCCATACAGTTGAGAAATGGCAGATGGAATTTCAACTCATGTATCTTACACAGAAACTTTTAAAAATCAGTTTAAGGGCTGACTTTGAAACTATTGTTACAGATTCAAATGAAGATCAAACCCCATATTGTTGTTGTTGAGTGCTGTGTAGAGAGAACCAAATTTTGTGTTTCCAACATTTAAAATTACTTTTGCAAGTGTATAAAATTACAGCCAATACATGTGTGTTGCATCTTGCAACTACTGAAGCTGAGATTAAAACTCCTATTGAAAAGCCAAATATTTCATAATTTTTATTTTAAATTAGCTGCAGTAGGGGTGACAATATCAAATTACATTACAATTACAAGTGCAGTACAAAGTTTTCATTTGTTAACATGTTATTTATTTTTATGTTTTTAATTTCAAGTGCATGATCTCAGAGTCATTAAAAAGTTTGTTGTTGTAAATGAGGCAAAATGAGGACAAACAAGTGATTGCCAAAGTACAAATTTTTTGTGCAGTTGCTTGCCAGTGCAATTGATGATGATATACTTTGTGAAAAGCTGTATGACAGTGAACACAACACAGCTTCTAAAATGTGTTTGTTCAAATTGCCATCATTATTCATGCCATCCAAATGTTTATTGTTGCATGATGTAATATGCTCAAGTTGCATTTGTAGTTTGGGCAAGCATTGACTGCTTGTGGTGTGTTGGAAATACTGCAATATCTGTGAGTGGTCTTGTCAGAGGATGACATTGCCCATTGCATTGCAGCTATATTGAAAATCTAAATGTGTGGTTGCTTAGACAAGAAGGACCACCATTGGGAATATATTACTTCATTTTGGTTGTTGTTTGGTGGAGATGCTCTTGGCAGGAATATTGCTGTGTTGGATGCCACTTGCTCCCTGCAAATTGATTATGGTCTTTGATTGCAATGGTTGCTATCCCATTGATGTAGGGTTTTTGGTGACAGTGGCAGCAACAGTGGTGTCAGCGATAGACAAGAAGCAACCATTGCCAGCAGTTTCTGAAAATCATTTTATGGCTCCTACATTGGAACCATCATTTTCTTCTTGAGGTGGATTTTGGTGGCAGAGGAACCAGCAGTGGTAACAAAAGACACAAAGGAATTGTTGTTGTTGTGTTGGGCTGTTGACATTGCTATTTGGGGTAAAGGAGGGATCAGTGGCTGTGATAGATCCCTTGTTGTCAATGGCAATGGATTGGCAAAACACCATTTCACTAGCTCTGCCACATGAAAATCTCAGGGCAAGCACAATTTTGTGTGCACCAACGTGAGGCTCCTGCATCAGCTGACTCAATTCTGATGTAGCAACTACAAACTAGAGACCCTCTATTTTGTCAAGGGAATAGTCTTTCTATCTGTTCATCCACTAGATAGTTTACATTAGTGTATGCAAATTACTTGGTTTTCCCTTGGAATGGATTTGCCATCTTCTGCTTGGAAATCCTTTTGAGCACAAAAGCATGTTGGAAGCTTGGGAGGTAAGGAGGAAGGACTGGAGGGATCATTTTTTTCATATTTCTTATTATTTTTGGGTACGGTGCCACCCCC
>JALLOT010002900.1:0-12027 GCA_036939595.1 Thalassiosira livingstoniorum | reverse complement strand
GTCAAAACACCACCCACGGTGGTGGATTTTGCTCTGGCCCTGGAGAAACGATACCTATAAGCCTACTAGTAGTAAGTAGTATTGTAAGTAAGTAGGCAGCGCGGCGCAAGAAGTCCAACACTCAAAGATGATCAAAGCCGAAAAAATCTGAAATCGAAATTGACGATCTTGCACCTTCTTGCACCATGCCACATTTTGCCAATGGCCACAACCTGCCAACTACTAAGTACAATACAATACCTGCCCAAACCTCTTTTGCACGACCGACTGTCAACTCTACCAATACTTACTTACATATCATCTACTTAATGTCACCAAATGTCACCCTAAACTGCAACCGCGGCGATGAGAAAATAGAATAGATCTGTGAATCTTTCAAGATTCCTCGTCTTCGACAGTCTTCGACCTTCTTTGACGCAACCGCCAACTGTCAACCGCCAACCGGTAGCCGCCAAGAGTGACCACTGCCACCGCCACCCCCACCGCCACCGCCATCGCCAACGCCATCGCCATTTACTATTGTCAGTTCCAAGAGCCAAGAAGTAAACCTCGCATAAATAATGAATTGTCATCGGCGAATGCCACAGCAGGGCTCGCTGGACGCACTGGCCGCACTGGACGCACTGGCCACACAGCGGCAGCAGCAATTGCAGCAATTGCAGCAATTGCAGGGGCAAGAGCAAGAGCAAGAGCAAGAGCAGGGGCAGATGCAGCAGCAGATGCAGCAACAGAGGCAGCAACAGGGGCAGCAGACACCGCAGAAGCAGGGGCAGCACCTTCCGCAGGACAGACTCATTCCATATGCAGAGAAAGAGGTGTACACAAACGCTGAGTCACGAGTTCCATCCCATTTTACAAACTGGTGAGTTGCTCTGTGATTTGTATTGGCAAAAAATGCAGAAATGGCATGGGGATTTCGATTGAGTTCATCTTCTGAATGACATAAATCGCTTCCATAGGATATTGGATATTGGATGAAACTGAGGGGGGGGCACTTTTAGAATTTTTTATTTCCTGTTGAATTCTAAGGTGCGCTTCAATTTTGGCAGATGTAGAAATTGGCAGCACTAGAGTGAAACAAAACGAAGGGGAAACTGCGGGGGGCAATTCGAGGATCTATCATTGATTCAAACAAACAAATTATTCCGATGAAATCTGCCACAAGAATGCATTCCCACTTGGTGTTTTGATCATTTTCTCGATAGGGTCTCGCCGATGGTACTGCTGTATTATTGTTATGTTGACTCTTGACTGATTCCTAAAAGACAAGGGTGGATGTATTTTAAGTACTTCCTTCATTTTTTTTTCGACCTGCAAAACATATTTCAAGGGATGACACTGAATGGCTATTTCGTTATTATTTTTTGTTACTTGTGACAAGGAAGAGCTTCGACAGGACATTTCAATATTTGGATCAGGGAGTGGTTTGTGGTTTGGTTTTACTCCTGTCTGATTTTTCTGTAGGCCATGCGTCTGTTTTGTGTTTGATTCAGCATCTTTTTCCTGTTTCAGAATGTCATAAATTTGTTTGCTGTGCACTCAACTCAATGACTTCACTTTTATTTAGCACTCCCAATTCTAATATTCATCACTTTGTTGCGATTTTAGGAGGGATAGACGGAAGACATCTCCATGCGAAGTTACACCTCCTATCCATACAAATGATAGTCACCGCCATGTATCAAAACAGAAACCGCATCCACTGCATCAACTGCATCAACAACCCAAAGTCCAGAGGCGAAGATGCCCAAGAAATGAAACACATCGAACCATGACCATCCCTCCATTATTAATTTTTATGCATGCATTATTGCTCGTGATTCAATTGATGTGCATTTTCCAACCAGTGGAGGGGAGATTTATATTGACTGATTCGTCTACTTTGGCGTACAAACATGGGGATGTCATTCGACACGATTTGGCACTAACTACCAAAGGTGGGAATCACAATAGGAAAAAGCGGAAGGACCAACAAAGCGACCTAAGCACATTAAACGAACTAAGCGACAACCAAAACAATCACGACCCCACCCACCGCAAACTAATCTACACCGGCCAAGTCGAAAACCCCCTCAACAAATACTGCGGCATATCCTACACCGAAGCCCAATCCTTCTGCCACCTCCCCCCGGAACAATCCCTCCCGTGCCCCAACGATGAGATCGATTGTCCGTACGAATTGCCCTGTTGGGAGATCGAAGAGGAGTGCACGATGCCTCCCACTGTGAGTCCTACGGGGGGGCCGACGGGGAGTCCGATTACGAAGAGGAGTGGGGATGCTACGGATCATTATTTTTGTGGGGTGGGGTTTGATAATTTGTTCAGGTGGTGAGTTAGTCCATGCATTTGTTGGTTTGTGTTATGTGCTTTGAGATGGGGGTCAGAGGAGTCAGGCTTTTACACGGGGAAACGATCGGGTCGTGCTACTCACAGCGATTTGGTTCCTGCTTCAATCGAATAATGGCATTTTCCTGTCTCGACGAGCGGCCGAAGACCTATTTCAACTTGAACCAATGTCAGCTCTCATCCCCCCGTTTTGTTTTTTCACAAAACCCCAATCAAATTTCAATTCAAAAACCTTTTATAGCGCCGTTCATTGTCCCGGTGCCAATGCGGAAGAATGCCCATCTGGACGTGAGTCGCTATTTTGTTTTCGTGGTTTACTGCCTCCATATGCTTTTGCGCATTTCAATTTTCATGTACTTTGTAATTGTTCCTGACCAAACTATTCTGAATATATCATTCTATTTGAATCGCCACCTCTGCAGAAATATGCTATTTTGATACGTAAGTCATTCTGATTTTTACATCACTTCAGACTGCATTTCTGTGTCAATTTGTGGAATTGTCGTCTCATTGACAATTCTTTTACAATATTCTACTTCGCCGCATTCATAATTTTGACTTCGTTCGACTGGGGTGCGGATCTAAATTCATTTCAACGCATGTACAATCAATTACTATTCATCATAATATAACACCGGTGTCAACGAATCGAATACTTCAATCACTACGAATAATGAACCAACTGGTTTCCAAAAATGTTTGACTTTCGCCCTCCTTCATCCGACGGTTATTTCTTTGCTATCAACGCCAAAATGAAATTGAATTAGTAATTGCGATGCCCGAATTGAAGGCAGTTTATTGAAGGACTTTGAGGCTGGAGTAATTGAATCTAGCAACTCCGCCTCCGACACTGCCGATGCCGACACCACCGTCGATCCAGCCAATCCATCAGTCCCGAATAACCCCGCAGGAGTCAACCCCGACGATGGAAACCCCCAAGAACCGAACCGCAATTTCTGCGGGCCAACCTACAATGAAGCCATCGAAAATTGCTCCCGTGAATTGAATTGCCCTTCTGGCCTCGCCAGCGATTGTCCCGAGGGCATGTTTTGTTGGAGTTTTTTGCCGAACTGCAATTTGGAGACCATGCCGAGTCCCGTTCCCACTACGTTTCCTCCGACACCGAATCCCACGACGGCACCGCCGACAGGGAGTCCCATGGAGCCTACACCTACAATGAGCCCGACATTCCCCAATCCGACGCATGCGCCTGTAGAAAGCGAAGCACCAGTTGCCGCACCCACCCAATCTCCCATAGCCAAGGACGACATGCGCAATTTCTTCTTTTGTGGCCTTGACTGGATGGACGCCTCCACACGCTGCTATCGTCAATGCATGTCGGGGTTCCATACTGAATGCCCCAGTGATGAAAAATGCTTTGCCAATGCCGATTGCAAAAAGGTCAAGAAAACCAAACCGCCGTGAGACATTTTCTAGCTATTGCTTGACTATTATCAATCATTCTTGTTCTTACATATCGCGTTATCTGTGGCAAAATCCTTAATTAGCGTTGAGCCACCGACGGCCTCGCCAACAGAGCTAGATGGGACTAGGGCACCTACTTTGAGCCCAGAACCTACTTGGGGACCTACAATAACTTCCATGCCAAGTGCCGCTCCGCTCCCCCTTCCAACTTCTTCTCCAGTTTTGATTCCAACGGAAGGTGAGGAATCTGATTTAGAGTCAATTCTATCAAATATATCATTGTTTTAATAGTTTTGCATTCATCCCCTCAATCATGTTGCGCGAAATATGCAAATAAATTCCATTCGAAGGGCCCACTACCTACGAACCAACGCGGCGTCCCATTCCTCCACCATGCGGGGGCGACCCTTGCCCGGTCAAAACCCAATGTCGATCTCCATTTGGATTCTGTGGAGGTGGATCCCATTATTGCAACTCGTTGGCGATTTGGGAGGAGAGTTGCGGAATTCCTACTGAGCCTCCGGTAAGAAAATGCGATCTTTGACAGAAAATTCGTTGTGTGAAATAATTCGTTCAATGTTGATTGGTTTCACCTTCAATGTTGTCATCATTTAGAAGTTAGAACCAATCAAATTTGCACAAATTATTTCACACTACGAAATTTCTGTCAAAGATCGCATTTTCTTACCGGAGGNGAATCCTACGGGGTCACCTACTGCCCCTACTACTTCTCCCACCAAAAGCCCTTCCTTCGGACCAACTCATACCATGGGACCCAGTGAAACGTTGAGCGAATATCCGAGTATTAGTCCCACCGAAAGAGGGCCGAGTAAGGTGAATAATAAACTATTCAAATTGTGATGTGCAAATTTTTGTTTGTAAATTTTGATGTGCTAATTTCCATGTGCAAACGTTGAATGGCTCTTACTTACAACTAATTTTTACCGCACCATTCCGCAGAGCCCCATCATACTTAGTGACATTTACTATTGGATGAATTCTTATCCTCCAACGAAATCTCCAAACGATGGAAGTACAAAGAGCCCAAGTTACGATTTTGGGTTTGGCAATGGAGGAACTGCTGGAAATTCCATCTCTCCTGTTTCGACATCCCCTGCAAGTTCCACATCTCCAGCAGCCTCAACCTCAGTTATCACACCTGCTCCATCAACTACTTCACCCACCATTACTCCCCGTGATGAAGCCTATTGGCAAGCCAACCCTGATGATCCAATGGGAACCTTCTTTTGCGGATCTGATTGGAATCACGCCATTACCGAATGTCCCTATCGTTGCCCTTCCGGAGAAGCAAAGGAGTGCCATGTCATTGATGAGCTGTGGAGCTGTTATGCATTTACTCCTTGTCGCGGTTTAGGTAATGAAGTTGGAGGTGGGACAAGTACACCAAAACCTACATGGGAGCCAACCAAGCATCCAACGCCCAAACCTACTCCCATACCGACAGACTATTCACAATGGGCCTCCAACACCTTAGCTCCAATCATGCCCACAGGCAAACCAATAGAATACCAATGGACGGCTCCTCCCACTCCCAAACCAAGCTTCAGTCCCACGCAAGACCAATGTCGAGGAAATCCCTGCGAATATATCAATGAATGTCGAAGTAAATTAGGATTTTGTGGTAGCGGGATTGTGTATTGCAATTCTGCCAGTTCATGGATTCCTGCCTGTGGCAATACTTTTGGAGAGGGGGGTGTTGGTAATGGAGGGTATCTTGGAGAAAGACCAGTCAAGAATGAAGGTGCTCCAAGTGTGGCACCTTCGAGAACCGGGGGAAATTTCGGGTGGGAGCCAACAACGAGTCCAACGACCAAGTGGGACGCTTGGATTGGTGGGGGAAATAAAGGAAATGGAACAGTCGTTGTCGAGGATGATGCTAATGCTTCCAATGGAACTACTGCCAACACTGTGGGAGTCAATGGCACCACTACTGGTACTGGCAGTGGTGACGGTGGAAATGGAACTGCTAATGGAGCTGGGAATGGAGATTCGTCTCAAGAACCACCTAAATACGACACGTGGTTTGATAGTGATGCATGGAATATGGAAGGGAGACAGGATGAAGGAGGAGGAGGGGCAAGTGATAATTTTCAATGGTGGAGGCAGACTTCTTTCGCCATGAGGTCAATTGACGTGAAATGCTTCTCATTATGGCCATGGCGACTTTTGTCATGTTTGTTATCAGCGTTTTATTGCCTAGATTATATTGACTTTTGAAGCATTGGTGAAAGCTCTATTGCCTGACAGCTTCAATAATTGAGTACTCTTTTGTAATCAGTAAGGATGTAAACTGATGCAAGTTGTCCCTTTATTGAGCTAAATTTTAATTTCAATCAATAGCTAGTAACATTTACAATATTTTTCTACACTTTATGCATCGCTTTCTTTGACAACCTATACCTATAAAATGATGAAAGCATCCTATATTCCTTGCGCAACGACATCCGAAATCGAATCTAAAAGGTTGCACACGAGGCTTGGGGTCGTGCTTCAATCACATCGGTCTTCGTTCCACCTATCGAATGCGTCTTTTTTTCCAAAATCGTCCCATATAAATTGTTGTTCCCAGTACTATTAAAAATTCTTACAATTGCCTCAAACAAGCTCATGCTCTACTTCTTCCTCCTCACATGTTTGGCCTTGCACCAATTTGATCATCTCCTTCATCGTCAGATTCGTCCGACGAGTCTTCAAACAAGTTTTGCATGAGTAGAATGTAATGCGCCTCTGTAGAAACACGCCCTTTTCGCGTGACAGCACCTCTCGTGTAAGGTCCAGCGTTTCGAGATTGATCGACCACTTCCCTGTTACCTCGCTTCTCTGTTGTTGTTGCGGGGCGGGCGGGTCCGCGTTGCGTGGCCATTGGATTCGAAGCTTCAATGGTCGCTGTGGTGGATGATGACTTTATTGATGAAGTAACCACAGTTCCATCACTGTCGATCTTTGGTGCAATGCTGCCATCTTCGTCTTCGGTTTCGTCTTCCGTGTCCGAGTCCTCGAAGTTGTACCAGCGTTGTCTCATCTCAGGGATGGAGTAAAAGAAAAAGGGGTCGGATCTCTTGAGCTCCTGAAGTTCTTGGCGAGTCAATTTGCCAAGTTCAATCTTTGGCTCTGCTGCCTCTTCTGTCTCTTCTGCATTCACTTGCGTGGGGACAACGGTGGCCTCAGTGTCAACGTGAATGTTGCTCTTGTTGTTGGCTGTGGATCGAAAGCTGTGTCCGCCCATGGTGATAACTTGCTGATGATTCGATGAAAAGAAAATCAAATGATACGATTGCTAATGATGGCAGTAGGACTCAGTGATATGTTGAACAATTAAAAACAAGAATGGAAGTCTGTTCCCTTTTGAATAATGACTTCTCTTATTTTTTTAAAGTACTACATAGTGTTTTCATCTGGTTTTCCACTCGCTCTCCACACACACCCATTGCGCAATTTAATTGCGTTTGCATCTGTTTGCATGCCCCAGCCAAAGAAAAACATCAAAAAAATGATGAATGTGTATTGTATGTGATAGAGTATGGTACTACTACAATATGTTGTGTGTGCAATCAAGAAGTGTGAGGCGGAGTATTTACTACTCCGTAGTTCTCCAGCCAGCCTACTCCGGCCTACATACTCCATCCGGCCTACTCCGGCTAGTATTGTAGGTACGCACGATGACACCTGATGACATAGTACTTTTATCAGTAATGAGTACTCCTACTCCTTTGATACTCCAGCCAAAGGAAGTTTGGTGTTAAATATGGAGCGTCCTTATCGTCTATAACGATTATCATATTTTATTACTAAAACATGCCTACTGACTTTATTATTACTTTTACAGTTATTTTGATTATTTTCTTAAAATTTCACTTGTCAATTGCAGCTAACATCATTTTGGCAGGTGCCTAATAAGTTACAAAGAAATGACAGACAGACTATGTCCAGCCTAAGTTCTTATGTCCAGATATATTTCAATGATCAAAACCTTGTAAAGTACTTAGGTAGAAAAAATAGTATTGATACACTCATTGACATACAAGACTTCCCATAAATTTTACACCTGGTAGAATTTAGGATGTGAAAACCCCCTTGCCTACCTATGTAATCTGCTTTCTTTGTGAAAGGTACATAACAAAGTACATTTAGAAGTACTCATCTACCAAGAGATTAACCTACCTATCTACCAAGTACAAGAACTAAATACCTACCTATTTACCAATTTACTTGCTTACCTACATTACCTCAGTTGGTATGGTAGAATAGTGTAAGAGTATGGATTATCCATATTATTATTTCATTCAGTCCTCACAACAACCAAATCAAAAAATGATGGCATAAAGGTGAGTTCAAATTATTATTGTCAAAAAATATCACTGGTAAATGGATGGTGCTTTTGGGGAAGGCAATGACAAATGTGCTGATGGGTGGTGGACTATCAGGGGGAGGGGGGCAGCTACAACTATCAGGGAGTGCATGTCAAACACAGTTCTTGTAGGGGATGGGACAAGGGGGGCAGGGATGATTGTGTCTGTGGCTTAGTCACATGTTGGGACAATGTGGGTGGGGATGATTGCAACCAGGGCTTTCATCACTGGTTGCTGTTGTCCACAATTATGGCTTTCATCATCGTGGGAGGTGGTAGAAGAAGGGGAAGAGCACCAGCAGCTTTCATTGCTGTCCATAACCATGGCTTTATGACTGTGGTTTTCATCTCCATTGTAGATTTCATTGACTCCAGTGATTGTGGATTTTGTGTCAACAAAATCCACAATTGTGGAGGGTGGCAACATTAGCAGCAATCATTGCACATCATCAAGGTGTGGTGGTCATCCTCAAGGTGGTGGCTGGAGGGGGGATGGGCTGGACTTCTTGTCATGGCAGCACCAATGGCAAAAATGCCTACATAAATAAATAGAATAATTGATTTTGACTTTTTACACACTTTAGATACAATATGATTAGGTCAACTCTGCTTCAATGTTGAACAAAAAATAAATCTTTTCCAAAGCAACAATGACCCTACTGTTAAATGACCTGATCAAAATCCTACCATGAACTATCAGGTAGGATGTGTGTTTTGTCAATGATGTTATTTGATTGTAGGAATGGGGGACATGTATGGAATAGTTCCATTAGTTGTTTTCCATGGTTGAGTAGTGCAATATCTACATACCAATGCTTTTAATATATCATAGAGTACAAAATAGAGATAGGTAGGTAGGTAGAGATAGATTCAGACTAAAACACCCTAAGAGCAAAAAAATTAAAAGTTGATGAAGAAAACATGTGATGTATGTAAGTTAAATACAATTAGTCAGGAGTACCATACAAAACATAATTCTTTCTAACATTGTATGATAGATACACAGGTGCATGGACAGTAGACAAGGGTGGCAAGTGCATCAACCATGCATTATCATCTGGTGGTGTGATATATGGTAGTACCATACATACCATGTCATAAAATAAGTAAAAGTAATTAGAACATACCAACAATACTTAGTTATTTTGTAGTGAATACTCCCAGTAGATACTGCATGTATTCATGTGCTCTTACAATGTTGTTATTGGTGTTTTGTTGCTGAAAATAAATGCATAACCAAATTCAAAATCTTTTCAAAATTTCCATAATAAACAAAAAATATGAAATCCGATCTACCCGAGATTGGGCTAACATTGAAACCGACCGCGCGGCAAAAAATACTGTAACTAACTAACTAACTGCTGGCACGAATCTGTCCCACTTCACAGGATCTGTTTTCCATCGAAGTCGTTATGATATCACGACTACTGTTTCTATCACATTTTCTTCTGATGTGACGTGACCATAACCGTAGAATTATGACACTTAACTAAAATGCTCCCTCCACTTTACAAAACATATTTACTCAAAGTTTGTTTCTACAATACAAAAAGTATGAAAGTGCTAAATTATACTACTTACTTACTCAGCATGCTCACCCCCTTTAAGACTTTTTATACAAAACAGTCCTATACAATACCATAAAACTTGTATCATTCTACTTGCTACTAACCTCTACCTAATTGGTACTACTACTGCATCTCTCTTTTCAATTTTGCAATTTATTCACCAATTTAAATATTCTTACTTCATTAAACCCCTAAATACAAAATTCAAATTTTTCCATGTAACACACCCATGACTGCATCTTTCAAAAATCAAATAACTATTAATTTTGCTCTACTTTTTTGCACCTCTACTTATTTGCTACTACATTTCAAGGTATCAATTTAAAAAATAATTGTCCAAACTATATATTGTTTTATTTATATACATTCCTATTCTAATACATGCAATCAATTAAAAAGATATTTTCTAACAGCAATTTTTGTAATCATGTATCATCTTATACAACCAGAAAAATCTCAAAGAATAAAGCTAAATTCAGTGGCAGTTATGATGAATCTTGAAAAAATCTACCAAAGACCCTAAAGCCAAAAATTTCTCTACGTAAAAATCCAAACTAATAGTTCGTTTTTCTACCAAATGATCTCAAATTCATATATTTTTTTTAGCAAAAAAACTCTCTGTATTTATTTTTCTTTTTGGGCAAGCTTTTCTACTTAAATATTGTTCTATCATCCTCATGCAAATAAATATTCTTTAGTAAGTAATTTTTCAGAAGAAACATGAATGAATCTAATATCTTACTAAGTGAAATATGTACTTTCTTCTAACAACATACCAAATAATATAGTCCCATATCAGTTATCAGGTACCCTAAAATTTGTTATAAAAAATATCACTCTAGATTGACTAAAATAGGACCAATTAATGTAAAAAAATTACTCAATATAGCTTTTGAATTTTTCATTGTATTAATGATATGAACAAATGAAAGTTTTTTGAATCAAAAATTCTTCAAAAATTGACATCCTTTAACAATAGAAATAACAAGCATCCTAAAAAAAATATTGTATCGAAAAGCCTACCAAATAAAAATGAGTTCAGAAAAATGAACCTGTAAAGTTGTTGATACATTGTAGTTACAGTTACAGTTCAGATAACAGTTTCTTTGATAGAAAGTCTCATAAATAGTAATTATTCTTTTACTGATAATCCCAAGAATGGCAATATTTTTTCATCAACAAACGTTTTGAAAAAACCTATTTAGTTTCACTTTCACAGTTCCAGACAAAAATTACCTTTAATAAAAAGGCTAAAAAAATAAAATTATTCTAAAACACCATAATGATTACTATGAAAGTAGTAATAGATGAATAACCAAAAAGTGTGACTGTATTTAACTGTTTGGTAAATTCAAAACTATAATTATTATATTTCAAAAAAATAATATTTTTTGATCTAGTTTTGATACTGATCTTTTAAGCCCAAAATTCAGTTTTAATAAAACAGAAGAACTAGAGAATGATTATAACCAAGAAAGATTGTGTCGTGTAACCATTTGGGGTGTAGATCGCAGCTGTTGCATTTGAATTATAATACACTAAAAAATATGGTAACACAAGTAATAATATTGTGCAATAAGATACAAAAAATATTATTGTGGTTATAAGCAGGTGCTTATCCAGAACACTGATAAAACCAACTGCTTGTGCTTCTGCAATAAGTCATGCAATGTGTTTTCACCGTCCTTACGTTGGACATCAACAATAATGAAAAGTCATCAAAAACAAATAATGCATTTAATCTATTTATAATTTGTAAATTTTGATGATGTATGTAAGACTGCAATTAAGCAGAAATTTTTGTCAAGTCATTGAAAAAATGCCCCCTTTTGTTTTTTTTTGCAACGCAATTTGAGGTCCTTATGTGGAAACATTGACAAAAACCAATCAAGAGTTAGGGTGAGTAGCTCTGTGTTGACCAACAAAAAGAAACTTGCTTTTTGTCAAAAACACTGACTTGTAACTGATATTCACTTTTTTACAAAAAGCAACTAGCTTTTGGTTTGTGTCAATGTTAACATAAGGACGTATTTTCAGCAAAAAGTGTAATAAAAACATGATTGGTTTTTGTCAATGTTGCACATAAGCACCTGCTTTAATTTTCATTCATAGAGTCACCACTGGCATTGTGGTAAGAAGAGGAAACTTAACCTACTGTTTGTTTATTATAATAGGTTGGATTTCTGATGCAATTCATTGTTGTCTGATTTTCATGAGATCATGACTTTGCTTTTAATGTGTTGCAATTATCTAAGTAGATGTAGCTTTGTTTTCTCTCATTTTGTTATTGCATTTCCAACAACCTGCATAGATAATGAC
>JALLOT010002899.1:0-12037 GCA_036939595.1 Thalassiosira livingstoniorum | reverse complement strand
AACCTCGACTGCCATGTCTGGGAGCCCCACTCCCAAAAATGCAGGAGGAAGTGTTATGATAATAATAACGATGAACAATGAAAACTTTGAGAAAATTCACACCCTGAGGTACATAGAATGAAGTACTTCAGAGTGTGTTGAGCAGGAAGACCTCAAGAGAGCCTCTCTTTGACCAACATGTCAACCCCATCAGGCTCAATGGTGCAATAATTACCCTTTTGGTAGAACTCATTTTGAAAAACACAACAAAAATAATAATGTTGATAAAGATAAAAGGGACCCCTGCACCAGTGTAATAACAACATTCCCAGCTCAAAGCAAATCTTCATCGTATTAGGTATTCAAACGACTACTTTTCTATCAAGGAAAAATTAAGCAACTTGACAAGTTATGATGGCTTTCCGCACTGCTGTCCCAGTGCTGTTTTATATTTTTCTATTTCAGCTAACAAACTTTTCTCCCTTGCCTTAGCTTGTCTTCGCTCAAATTGAAGACATTCTTTCAACCGGTTCGCCTCGAGTTCTGCAGCTGTCCTGGTAGAAATTTCGTTTCCAAGCTGTTTACATAGCATGAGCATATCTTCATCTGTGTTCATTTTCAGGCTCTGCAATCTTGCACCAGAAGAAGCACTTGGATTCCTGGCTGCCATTTTTTCTTGAAGAATGCTGTGTTCATGGAAAATAGACGCTGCTGCTAGATTAGCCAGTGCTTCGTCTCTCTCGCACAAGGAAGTCATGTATCCATCCATCATAATGTCGCAGAGAGATGAGGATGTGTGAGCTTGTTTGCAATGCCCCTTAATTTGACCCTCCAACAAGAGAGCACTTTTAAACACCATATCAAGGGCCTCATAAATGCCAGTCTCATTAGAAGTTAGAGTCAAATCTTCAGGAGTCACATTTATTTCACTGGAGTCAACATGGCCATTGATTTGTGAGTTACGACATGAATCCATTGACAGAAAGCTTTTGGTTGCTGCTATTGCTTCTTCTGGAAGACTGCTTTCTAGAAGCATGGACACAAAGACCTTGATTGAGTTGCCTATGTGAAGAAAACAAGATTTGAGTACACAATCACAACATTTCAAAGAGGAGATCCAAATCCAATTTCTTGAGACTTACACATATTGTTGACCATAGTTAATTTGCAGTTTTGTGCTAAAATTTTTGTCTCGAGGATCTTTTCAAGCAAAGCTCCAGCAACTCTCAAACGCTCCATGGGAGACATGTTCTGGATAATTTCACTATTCCGTTTGCAGTTTGAACTTTCCTTTTTGGACGTAATAACTTCTCCAAAAGACAAGCACCTCGTGAGAATTTCTGAGACTAGGGAGTGAAAAATGAGGACTTCAGACACTCTCTTTTGAACTGTGACCTGTAAATCCTTCTCAAAATCATTACAAATCCTTGTGCACGTGATCTGAAATTTCCACTGGTGTTTTATCTGGTCGGTATCATCACAACCACCTTCATAATCAATAACGTTTTCAATCTGTTCATCAAATGAAGCTACAGATACAGCCCAACTCCCCCCTATCTTCTGAAAAACTTTTTTGTTTTCTGGGAGTTTCACTGGAATCTGCGCGCCGTATTCCAAAGATTTTATCTTAATTGGAAGCTCTGAATGTACAGAGAAGGTTTCCCGAGCGTCAAACTTAATCGGTTTCATCTTCTCCTCCCCTATTCCAATACAAGTTTTTTGTGGATCGCCGGTTTTTGTCTGCTGAAGACTCGCGCTACTGGTTTGCCTCATGACTTGGCTTTCATTCGCAGCATTTTTTACAGCAGCTGCTGTAAACGCAGTTGCAGCACTGGCTACAGCGCCAATTTGTGTCATTTTTTCATCTATCTTGAAACGTCGAACAGTATTTGAAACTGATTGATCCAAGTTGGCAAATTTCTTACGTAACTGGTCCCCTTGTTTACTAGAACGGCTCGAAGACCCATCGTCCAAAGGTCCAGTTTGCATTGATCTAGAGCTGCCCATGTCGCTATTGCTTGTAGTTCTATCAGAAGATGGTTCTCCAATATTGGATCGGTTTTCTAGGTGAGTAAATTCTTGATGTTGAGTGTGTTCTTTAACAGTGGACTGAACTGCTGCACCAAACGAGGAAAGCTTTGAGTTTGCGCTCTTCTTCAGACCTGACATTTTTTGGCGAAGCTGATAATCAGCTCCTGAGTTTTTGTGCGGCATCCCGGTGCTAGCTTGTGGTGGTCGTGGTGGATTACCTCTTGGGATGGAGGAATGATGTGTTTGTTGCTCTGCGAGCGCCTGCTTGATGCCTTGAGATCCCTGCTTGATTCCGTCACGACTGATTTCACTTGCAGCTTTTGCTGTTTTCAATGCTGAGCCTAATAATGACTTCGCTCCTCCTCCAGTAGCAAATCTCGATTTACCTTTTCCCGTGTGGTTCCGGAACGGCATTTGTTGACTCTGGTTTCCAACTTTTGCATCATTTCTTACTTGAGGAGTAGCCGGAAAGTTCTGCTGGGGCGCCACCGTTGGGAGAGCGGCCTGGAGTGGAGGTTCTTTTAAGTGAGACTGAACCTCAAAAAGAGAATGCAATGGATCCTCTAGTGGTTTGGAAAAAGTATCAGACAAGGAATCATTTTGAGGCGGGATTGTCGATGACCTTTCGCTTAATGATATTGTTTCCATTTCAGAATCTCGTATGTTGTCAATCAAGTCAAATGCATAGGCATCAATGTTTCTGCTGTCGGGAGCTAGGACGACGTTGTCTCTGCTGTCGGATTCAGTTGGTGTGGATTCTTGAGTTTTCTCGCCATGAAAAGATCCACTCTCGACCAAAAGAACGTTGTTGTCAGTGGACCGTTCGTGTGAATCAATCGAAACAACTCCTTGATCCCCCTTCTCAAGTTCAATCTCGTCAACTGGCTGTTTGGCTTTTTCTTCGGATTCTAAGTTCGCATGTTCCTCATTGGATGCGTCTTGGCTGGTTCCTCTTTGGATATGCATCTGAGATTTTTTCAAAGCTTCAGATATTGCCTCTACCCACATGTCATGATCAGCTTGATTACTGGAGACAACAAATAGTTCTGACCCAATCGAAGGCTCAACAACAGCAAATCCCCGTTGCCTCAAAGTATTGGCAACAATACCAATACTTTTGTTTGCAGATGATGACGACGACGAAATGAAGACGCTACGCAATTGGGTTTCGGCCCCCAATGGAACGACGAAGGAAGGTGAAACACATCCTGGACTTTCATAAAGAATGAGCATTGACAAATTGTTGAGAACCATCCAATATCTCCAAAGCGTGGCACTAGAAAAGATGCGGTGAGAAAAAGAAGTTCCTTCTCCTGCACGGACCCAACCAGATGCTCTTGATGAAACTAAACACGGAAGGAAAAAGAATGAGGAAGGACAATCAACCATGGCTTAATCAATGATGAATCAAAATCTTACCCAACGACAAAGCTCCATTGCGCTCCCGTTCTTTTTCGAAGACGGCGAATCGCAAATCATCAACCTCTGACTTCCTTTCTCCAAACTCTCTAAGGACAGTTGAGTGATAGTTTCCAACCAAATCTCGGAATCGCTGGGCAGTGTTTGATAGATCTGACAAATCTTCTGATGGCTGATAAAAAAGCATCAGCAAACCAGATAAAGACATTCCAATTTTAATCAGCGACCCGAATACTTCAATTACACTGTTGCTTGAAGCATTTTCTGATTCAGCTGGGAACGAATAACGACGATTTAATTCAAACCTCGGAATTATCTCAGCAATGGCACCTCCCTCGAGCACTTTCCTGCGATCCATACAAATCACTGACTGCTGAGACAGAAGCGAGTAGAAAGCATTCGGATTTTTGTTTTGTAAGTCTTTTAAGGACTTCCAAGTTTGGAAGTTGCGGCCGCAATTCTTTTGCGCTATACTTTTGTGCGCATCAACATCACTTCCCAAATGTAGAGAAGTTGACAGACAGTGACCAAAAGTTACGGCGACATCCCAACAAAAAAAACCAATGCAACGACCATTGCTTCCTATTTCAGAAGTTGGAAGCAAAGCAAGAACTCTGGAGAATTGTACTCGCGTGAGTGACATGTCGGCCACTTGGCTATTGCATTCTTCATCTTCTTTTGAGGTCGATACATCTGAAGCAAAGAAATTGGAGATATCAGACACTAACATAATCAAAGAATTGCCCACAGGCGACTTCGACAGAGAGGGTTTCTCGCCATGTTGAATTCCGTCACTATTTGTGGCTCCTGAGTGAACGAACACTGGTGTTGAAACGCATTTAACAATGAGATTTGAGAAATTTCCAATCACATCATTGTCCAAGGAGAGGATTACTGGGGATACCACTTCAACCGACAAAGTCGAAGTACTCTTCTTTTCATCCTTATGAACATTGCCAACTTGAGTCATGCGTTCCGACCTCAGGAATATCCCCCTACTCATTAGCGTAGGTTGTGCTTGGCAGAACATTTTGCAAGCATTCTCAAGGCAATCAAAGCTATCCAGGTAGTCCAAGCTATCGGAACGAACTTCATTACCGATGGAGATGAGTTCCGACATTTTGTGTTTCTGTTCTGACTTGCTGAAACCTCCTTGTACAAGAATGGCCAACTCACCAATACCACACTTTTGAATGGTCGTGTGTGTTCTTCCTGGTGGCGACAAGCCATTTTGAACCTCATCCAAATAATTATGAGTTTCGATTTCAACTGCACACTCCAGCTGGCTCAATTTGAATTGGCATAAAAGAATTCGACGTACATCCTCGGGTGATAACGTTTCTCTCTCATCTTTGTTTGGTGAAATATGCTCTCCAAAAAGGCTGACTCCAATCTCAGGCAAATGGACACAAATCACACAGTTAGTAATATCTGGAAGCGAAGGACAATTCGCAGCTGAACTGTCGTTCTTGTCAGAACCATTACTGCTAGGGTTAATCAACAAAGAATGTAACCTACTTTCCTTCCACGTTCCCAACGAAGCACAAATTGTGCCCAGGGCACTGTGAATTGATTGCACGTCTAGCGTCAAATCTAGACGATGCATCAGTACCGAAAAGTATAGTGATTGGTTGATACCACACGCTGGTGATGAGAACGAGCTGGTGCTAGATCGAGTTGGGAAGGTGTCGTGCTCTACACCCAACATGGCAGTGATTGTAGTAGGAGCAATCAAGTAGTCCACCCTAGCTCCCTCTCGTCCAAAAGCACCAGCAGACCTCATCCCTTTGACAAACTGACACTCAAATTCATTGAAGCTTACTTGCATCCGGAATGAACCAATCTTACTCCAATTTCCCCTATTCGTAATAACTTCACAAGATATATCTGATACATCATTAGGGAAATCTTTGTTCTCCCCATCACAAGCATTGATCCACTTTCCAGAAAGGAAGGATTTCGGTAGATCGGACGACACAATCACACTAGATTCTGGAATATGAAACAAAATATCCACCATTCCATACAAATGCCGAGACGTAAAAGGACGTGGAATCACACAGGATATAGGTCCCATGTGAGTAGTCACACTCCTCAAATCTGAAGACAAGGCATAAATATTCTTATTCGAAATCAAAAGCGGGACAGGCTGAATATGTCGCTTCAAATGAAACCCCTCCTCGGGATCGACCACGATATTCATGGAGATATCAGCCGTCCAATTTCCTGAGAACCATCGTTCGTCCCACCATAGTTTGCGTCGGTGGGGTGGAACACTGGCAAGTTTGGCGAGTCGTTGGAGGGGGAGGGAGTCGAATATAATTTCGAGCTCGGAGAGGCTTGCTTCGTGATTGACGAAAGTTTTACTCCACGCTGTTATCTTCTGCAGTGGATGAAAATAAGGAATTCCAACAAAACAAATGAAACATTGCGTGTTTTAGAGTGAAAGCTTGAATGAATCTCAGATAAATCTCAAAAAAGAAACTCACTTCATCCACAAATGAAATAGTTGATTTTAAAGCCAAAGCCCGCCGTCCCGACAAAGAAGGACGATCCCATTGAAAAATGGAAGCTCGTTCTCTCATAATTGGAAACTCGTCACTTTTTCTGTTTGTGGGCGACTGCGGCAAACCACTGCTGCCACCATTCTTTGTCTGCAACCAAGCCTTCTTCCAAGGAAATGACATTGAAAACACATCGTGTCCGTGGAATCGCCGTGTACCAATTTTAAGTAGTGGGGAGATTCTGGAAATTTTCCAAGCAGAACCAGAACTCCTCCTGCTACCATCCACTGCTTCTTGCGATCGTCGTTTCTCTGCTCTGTGGGATCTCCTCGGTGAAGGTGGTGACGAAGATGGAGATGAAGGCGAAACATTCTGGCCCACATTCACAGAACATTGATAAGTCGATTCCCAAAGATGAAGGTACGACAAAGACGACTGGAAATGACCCCCCATTTCACCCGATTCTTTGGGAATCGACTTATCAATGTTCTGTGAATGTGGGCCAGAATGTTNCCCCATTTCACCCGATTCTTTGGGCCATATGGCTTCCATGAGGATTCCTTCCATGAGTAATTCCAGGCAATAGCGGTTTACGTTGTGGGATTCGCTGTTTCCACTTTTGCTTTTTACAGTGTTTACTGGATGATTGTCAACATTGGCAAAACCTCTGGGATCCTTGTCCAATTGATCCAAATCATCAGGAAGATATAGCTTAACTCCAATCCTCTGCACGGACAAACTGAACGAAAGACGTTCAAACTTTTGAGCCCCCGATGCCAAGACTAGAACTGGTCTTCGTTTCCGTTTGTATTTTGGAGTTGGGACGGACTCCGTAGTGGCCGCTGAAGCTGTGGCGGTGGTATCGTCAGACAATTTCATTTCTTTATTTTTCTTTGAGTCTAATGCTTCTGTTGGTGTAGCAGTGCTGGCAGAAGTAGTAGTAGTTGCAGCAGTTGCGATGGTGGCATTGCCTTCTTGTCCCAGACTTTCGAGACTTTGATTACTTTGTTCCTTTTGTTGCTCTTCTCCACCTACACTCTTCTGCTTCTGACCATCTAAACTGCTCTGATTTTTCCCATTCTTTTCCTCTTTCCCTTGCTGGCTCCTCTTCCAGGCCAAAAATGCCTCATCATGCTCTTCATCTGGTTCTTCTTCTTCGGTACTGCTTTCTGAATCTAATTCATCTTCCATGAGTGACACATTGGGTAGGAAGGCATCGGGGCCAAGGTCATCAGCCTCACTACCGTCTTTTGCTTCTTGATGATTAAGTGGTTGTGTTGGTTCTAAATTCTGTATTTTCTGACTGCTCTTTCCACTATGGACGGAAGATTTGGATAATAATGATGGGGTAGACACTTTTGCAGGCTGTTTTTCAAGGGCAGCTTTACCCACCCCAGCCAACATTTCCAACTCACCCTCGTTCCAAACAACACCACTGGGTAAAAATGGATCATCAAAACTCCGATCTTTATATACACAATGCTGCAATCCTGCAAGCATGTGGATGAAGGTCCCTATATCACATGCTTTGGTAAATGGTTTGAAGGTGGCAAATGGCAATGATGGCAGTGATGGCACTTGATTGAAAGATTGTTTAATTGACAGTTTTGATGAAATGGTGGGTGAATGTCTTGGAGAATGCTGTGGTGAACTATTTGGAAAAGTGGATGAATCAACCCCACTGACGGCACCGGCAACATCTGCAACGTCAAAGTGAAAATCAACATCAGGGCAAAACACATCTACATCCACTCCAGAAATGGCAGCATCTCGAAGTCTTCGAACGTATGCTACATGGATGTCGATTTGCGTATTGGATAGGAGGGGGCATGATGGATAACTAATTGCTGAAGAAGGTGATTTATCAAGATTTCTAGGTGGAATTGGGGAAGAATCGGTAGGTGATCCAGACGGCGATGTGTTGGAGGGCATTTTAGAATGAGCTCGTGGTTGTTGTTGCATTTGCTGCTGTACGTGCTGATGGTGATGCTGCTGGCGTCTAGACTGTTGTTGCGTTTCAAAATCCATGTTCTGTTGCTGTTGTTGATGCAGTTGTTGCCTTTGTGCGAGCTGCTGTTGATAAATCTGCTGCTGCTGCTGTTGTTGCAGTTGCTGAGATTGTTCGTTCGAAAATTGCCCCTGCTGATGCTGTTGTTGCTGTTGCAGATGGTGTTGAGGCTGTTGACCTGAACTCAGCCTCCTCTGAAACCCTTGCGCATCTTCGTCATCTCTCTGTTTCCCATTATTTACATCCATTATCTCGCCACCCAAGTGCACATGGCACAACATACTCAACTTTTTATAAATCACATACGATCTATGATGATGCTGGTGCCCACAACCTCTTGCTCTGTTCGCATTCGCTCGCTGTCCACGATTGCCCCACCCCATCATAATATTGTCATTGTGCTCCCAGACCTGCTCCGGCGTTCCAACATCCCCAGTCTCCGTGACAGAAAACCATTCTACATTTTCTAGTTGCAGCTTGAGGGGTGGTGGCGTCCATACAGGATTGTATCTACGAGTTTTGAGTTTGCCAAGTGTTTGTAGCGAGAAGGTAATACGATCAATTCGTAGTGACAGATTGTCGATGATACGGTGTAAGAGACCGTATGCTTGCGGTGGGGCTGTTTGTGGCATATGCTGCGGCCTCGCCCCCTTGTTTCCACCATTTTCATTAAAAAAATACTCCAGCGGTTCCACTGCCTCCGCGCGAATTTCCTCGATCACCAAAACTATCGGAGCCCTTTTAAGATTTGTATAACTCGTGACTTCTACTCGCATCTCTGTCAGTCGAATCTCTGTAAACTTGACAAATGGGAGTAATGGGGCAAGTTCTTCATTGATGACGTCGACGTTGAGACGAATGTTTTTGATGGATCCTTTCCCGGAGAGAAAGTTGGCATTGATTTTTAATTTGGCATCGTGGAAATTGAGGATGATTTTGGAGAGCTGGTCGGAGAAAAGGTTTACTACAAAGTTCTCCATGTTGAGGGGATGATGTAATCAGTTACGTGGAATTAAGTAGGGTTCTCGTATCTAGTAGCTTCTGGGTTTTGTTGAAAGAGTTGATGGGTGTTTCCCTCGATGGAGATTACTATGGTGGTTGTTAGATCCGACTGCCAGAATCTGACCGTCTCTTATGTCTTATGTCTGCCATGAGGAGATTTTGTTGCCAAAAAAAAATCACCTACTTATGTAAAAGTCCCACCAGTGGGATCTATTGAGTTTCGCGTAGAGTATTAAATAGGAATAAGTATATGTACAAATTTAGTGATTTTATTTTTATATATTTTTTCTTCGAAAGCTGTCGAAATCATTCGATGAAGCAAGGGGATAGAGACTGGGAGTGAATGTGCGCGAAAATCGCGCGGGAAACTTGCTTCCCAAGATTTGGCTCCACGTCATCATCTGAAGCGACCGACAGACCAATCCCTGACCGCCCGCTATTCCAAGCTCAATTTTTTCAAGTGCCAATGAGCCAATGAGCTGGCCAGCCAAAATTAATTGACAATGACGCAAATTGGCCTGTATTGACGGACAACGTCCTTCAAAACTACGAAGAGCCGCCAAAATCGCCCACCGCACATCACTTCCATTACCTTCGGTTGACGCATTTCAGGTCTCATTTCCGTTGAGTGGCGCTCCGACCTCTCGAGATCGCCTACACTCTACTACGTCTTGGAATTTGAAAAAAATCGAAATTATCACCATGTCCAACCCCATTGACGAGACCTCCGATTTATTTGAGCTATTTTACGAGGCCAACCTCCGTGCACTTCCAGTTGAAACAGTATTAGAACGAATTAAAAAGCAAAATCAATTCTACAAACATGTCACTCAGTTCGATTTTGGGCCGTACAAGCTGTCGGAGGCTGAGATAGTCATCGCTCTGGATGTCGGATTTGTGCCATGGGAAGTATTCCACTCCGACATAATCCTCAGCATCGTCACCCACCAAGCACCAACAAAATCTTCGATTGCAAGCAGGTCTAAGCAACACACTGAGAACAAAATGCATTTAGTCCACGAGATTTGCCGCAAATACCCTGCTTCTATCTCGATTGCTCCGAAACCAAAGCAGGAAAAATGGCGAAGCCTTATCTATGCATTGGCAGTAGACTTTTCTCGAATTTTGGAGTTAAGTTTAATTGTTGGAGATAGAAATCTTTCATTGGAAATAACAAAAATTCTCTCATCACCTTGGGAGCCTTTGAATATGCCACACAAACAGAAAATCTACTTCATTTCTGGCTTTTTACTCCATGTCATTCGAAAAATGGAGGGGAAGTGCAAAAGGGAAGAATACCAATCTCTATCTCAATTCATCCTAAATGCATCCACTACTAAAATTGCTGCTTCATCACTGCCAATTGAATTAGTCGCCAAAGCAGAAAAAGTAAGTCTGATGTATGCAAATGAACAATTTTTCAATTGTTGTGTTCGCATTGAGTCAGTGTTTCATACACTACTGATGGAGCAGAACATTGCTATTTTTGGCACGGGAATCATTGAGGACATTGGGGAAGTACTTGCGAATTCTGACATTGGATTGGATAAGTTTTTTGGTGACGGAATGGATGAGGATATGTCAAAGTCAGTGCAACAGCGGCTTGTCGAAGCATTTTGCAATCTCCGTGCGAAAGATTTTGCCAGGAAGCGTAATGCAAATGCAGGATTTAATTTTTCACAAACACTTAGGTCCCAGTTAGCAGCTTGGTGTGTGAAAAAGAAGAAAGAGGTCATAGCAAATGAGAAAAAAGCAGAAAAGGCAAGAGGCAAAAACATGAAATCGAATTTATCAGAGTCAAAGAAGGATCGAGACGACACAACTGAACAATTAACCAAAGAGGGTGAGGAATTCTTTTTTGCTGATGTATCTGATGACGAACTAGCAGAAGCCTTGGCAGAAACAGAGCGGATTTTGCTGGATGAAGACGCATGAGGAGCATCAGCGACGAATAGTTTTGATTACATACAATAGCAACACAATTCTAATCTTTCATAACAAACTCAAATTCTATTTATTACCGAACACTATGCAATGAAAATAATTAGTTTGTGTGAGTATTTTTCAATCTCGGATGCTTCACCTTAGACACATCTAAATCTCTTCCAAAGTAAGTCTTTTCTTTTCCAAAATTCGATTTTCGACTAGCAGACAAATTAGTCAAAGGGTTAGAAGAAGTACCAGCCATAATAGACCGTGTATTTATGGCATCAGCGTTAGCATTTTTGTTTCGTTTCTCGCAAAAAGATCTCTCACAATCATCAGTGCCACTCCTTTTTTGAACCACTGGATGTCCCGTAGGAGCCTGTTTACCGACTATCAACACAATGTTAAGGCAAGTCCAACACAAGTCTTGGTAGGTAGATTGAGGCAAAAACTGTTGGTTGTTTTTGCCAACCTCAGCTTTCCACTCCGTCAAAAATTTGACAAAGTCAAGCAACTCATAAATGTGCTTGTGGTCTGGTGAGTCAATCCAGCCACACCCCTTGTCCCGATTCCCGTTCATGACATCAATGAACCTATCAAATTGACCTAGGTATTCGATAATTGGGTCAAATGCTTCCGGTGATGCATGTTTTATTTCAGCTCTGAAATCCCTCACGCATCGAATCATTGTCTGCGAGTGCACTCGGGCTGCACGAGGTGTGCGCATACGCGAATTGGCATTAGGTTTAAAAATCTCCTCCTTCAAATTTGGATAGATCATGATTGCACTCTCATTATTCGCATCGGGAGATGCAGCCCAACAATCTTCCAACATTTTTAGCGACATTGGCTGTCCATGGAGACGAAGATCGCGTTCGTGGCCTTCTTTTCCACTATTTTCAAGCGCATTCTTTGACTTTTTGATTGCGTGGCTCATGTCCGCTCCAGCAAAAATGTCAATCCCGTCAATTGTTGGGTGTTCGCATGCCACCTTTAAGCTCCACGGCAGTTCATTTTTGCTGTATTTCTTTCGAATGCCATCTAATGCTTGTGCATCGGTTGCAGCCAATGCGACCGTAGGAGCTTGTGCATTGGCTGCAGCCGATGCAACGGTAGGAGCTTGCGCATCGGCTGCAGCCAATGCACAAGCTCCTACGGTCGCATCGGC
>JALLOT010002898.1:0-12016 GCA_036939595.1 Thalassiosira livingstoniorum | reverse complement strand
TTTTTCTTTCTGTTGTCTTTCAGTTTTAATTATTATTGTACAAAATGTTGAATTTACTTCTGGTAAGTTTATTTTTAAATTAAATAAAAACAATCGACTTCTTTCCTCCAGAGTACTCGTGTATGTACCTTATACGTATGTAAGGTATCAATATATTATCTATATCCTCTCAAATTTCATTCAACAATCTACAGTCCCATTTGACTTTTGGCCCCCTCTATTCCAAGAGATTTTTTTAATCTGCAGAGGCCCAGTGGCCATACTATGGAATAAGTACGTATCAGAATAAACTCTTCCTCAATCGCTGGCAAAAATCAAAGCTTTAAGTAGATTCTGCATACAACTATGGCGGGAGAGTGTAGGTAGAACTAGATTTTTGGCAATGGACTATTGCGATGTCTTTAAAATCCATGTAGTTAATCAATGCTACTACTAATAAGAACGATTACATTACTTGTAGTATCATCATTACGAAATTAAAATTGCGAGACTAGAAATTATCCCATTTGTTCCACCATGCCCTTGCCAATGGCAGCGGCAGATGTTGAGACATTTGAACAAGAATCAATCTTGCGCCAACAGCAACAGGTAAGACAGTGAGTTGTTTTGTTGCATGGCAGGTAACACGCCGTGTTCAGTTCCTATTCGTCGAACATGATTGTCTACTACTTGGCCCCCACCTTTTGCTTCGAAGCAAGTGCCGGGTGTATCATTTATTGTTCACTAGAAAATCCAAGCATAAACCAAATGCAGAGCCCATCCAACAACTCCAGTACTCATTGTTGGTCATTCACGTCCGCACAATCTTCGTTGCACCACGAACAAAGGGTAAACCAATAACCCGACCGAGCGAGAATGAAGTTGTTAGACACACCACGGAAGGGGGACGACAATGACAAGGGACAAGGAACCGTCAATGGCAAATAATTGGTAGCCAAGATTCCCCCAATTCTTTCAACTCCAAATACGTTGTGAAAGGAGAAAAAGTAGATAGATCAAAGCGCGTCTCGTCGATGAGCCCCCGGGGGTTGTCGGTGCCGTCAATATCAGGCAAGTTATCAATGATATCGGCGTCCAAAACACTGTGGTTATTGCTTGCAGTGATGTTGGTGATGCTCTGGATTGTAGAAAGTTCCCCCGAATTGCGACAGAGCGATCATGCTTGGTTGGTGTGGAGGTTCACAAAACGTTTAAAAAAGCATGCCTCTTGTGTCTACTTGATTTTTGTGATTATGTGATCGCGTGATGGAGTGGAGATGGCGGTGGATGGAAAACTGGCTGATGGCAATGCCTGTGTTTCATTGCAAAAAATAATTGTGGCAGCATGGTTATTTCATTGTTGGTTGGTTATGGAAGAAACGAACAAATAAAATGTTGCTGTAATTGAAACTTTTTGCACGGGATTTGCTAGCTGCTGCATGGTGGGTCTCTAGATGATTCGTTGGATATTTTTGAGCGATTGGAGTCATTGACTGTTGGTCATAGTAGATGGTGTATATGAACGTAGGAATAGTAGAAAATTATGTACACGTATTACTTAGAAAAAGGTTTCGTTATTTTAGGTGGAAGGGTGAGAGTTTGTTTTTTCATGTGGGCTTTGTCCCATTTTCTTCTTTTGAGAGAATAAGACAAGAAAGGCAGATGCGGCTCACAACACCACAAGAGTATCGGTGCCACTATGCACAATTCCATGCTCGGGGCTGGAACTTGGTGGAACAGAGTTGGGACGAGACAGTGTTGAGGTACTTGCCTTGCTCAAAGCAACTTGGTTTTGATTTGCAGGAGGCTTATGAGAAGGCAGCTTCATTCTTGGTGTAGTCCCAAGTTGCGGGAGGGTAGGTGTGGGATGCTTTCACACGACATGTCTTCCGGCGTGAGCTCCCTTTTCATGAGGGGTTGATTGAGTTCGCCTTCCAGCATTGCGTTCTTGAGCCCCTGAACTTTTACGGTGGGGCTTGTGAACATAATGACAGGAAGGAAGGGGGGCGGTGCATTTACTGTTTGGTAAGTGATGTTTCGGGTTGCAGTGTTGTGTCACCAATTTCTCCTGTGTGTTGGGATGCCTCTGCATGGTTTTGGGTTTACTATCCCTGAAAATGCTATTTTACGTGGCACTCTTTGCCACTTGCTCCATAATTTCTTGAGGAGAATGGGATTGTGTGTCATGGTCCAGCTAATTTTCCCTTATTGAATCGGATGGCTACTCATGGGCATCGGGTGGATTTCACAGCAGAGTGGCCCTTGGAGCTCTATCTTTGCGGCCCTCGCTGAGTAGTTGAGGCTGTTAACATCTTGCAGAAGTGCAGATATTACCGGTTTCTGAGTGAGGTTGGAGTGGCTTTTTTAATTTCGATAGTTATACCTTCAATCGGGATGGGGCAGCTCAATGGCGGATTGAGGGTTTAGAGGTCGTCACGGCTCAATGTGACGCATGTCGGTTGTTGCATTTGGAGTTGGGGTACGGTCTTGGGGAATGTGACCCTGATGAGGATTTGGGTTGGGTGGAGGAGGATTATTGGGTGGAGAACGGTGATGCTCGTCTGGGGGATGAGGGGGGTGACGGTCCGGTTATTATTAAGGAGTTCTGAGAGAGAGAGAGTTTTGTAGGTGCTTTGGATGTTTATGGATGACAGGGAAGAGATGATGAAGATGAAGATTTTGTTTTTTGTGTGTCTGTGCAGGTGGTTTTTATTCTTAATTTGGGGTGGAATACTGCGAGTGCCGTGGGTGATGATATGTGTGTGGATGCGCAGCGCTGGTGCTTTATGGATTTTATAAATGATATATATAGCATGATTGTTTTGATTTTTCTTTGATTTTTTAAACTCTTCTCTTCAGGTACTCTTGAGCATTGTTTATTTCTTGAAACTTCTCTTGAACCTGTTGAGCTGTCAGTCCTGTTCGGCTTGTCTGATGTACATCTGGGTGATAGAGCCTTGATAGTTGTCGGAACTTAACAAATAATGTGTTCTTTTCTCTTTTCAATGTGCCCCTTTGCTGTACCAGAAGTAGGTTTGTCCTAACTTGCTGTCTGCTCTCTAATAGCCCCTCACTGGTCTTGAATTTCTACAAATTGCTGGCAGGAAATGTCCTGGACTGGGCACAACCAAACACTTCTCTTCTTGACAGACTGAATAAGGCAACTTCCTCTTAACTCAATAAAGTTCGGATAATGTACAAAAGAGATTCACTACTTCTATTACTACTATTAGTTAGAAGGTTATTAATGAAGTAGTCTATGTGGGGTGCAAAGTGATCACACGATTGATAAAAACAGTTCGAATGCTTGAATTTCATTCATAATATCTTGTTTCTACAAAATAGATGAGTTACAATATCATATCATTCCATTTCATGTTTCATCTTACTCTCAATACCTCTAATCTAGACCCAAAATCAACATTTGCGGAGCTGGAAAAAACAGTTCTGCTCCGTGAAAATGATCAATAACATAAATAATGTCACTGTCCCTGAAGTCAACTGGGTAAAATCCAACTAGGCACAAACAGAACTCCCAATAACATTCCCAATCTTCCCACTTTCAAACCCCATGCCTTCTCACCCCCTCCAGCGCAATCTTATTCAATTCCTCCCTTCTCACCGCCCCCAAAACATCGGAACAATACCTCAATATGGTATTGTGACATTCGTCATCATCTTCCATTGCTTGAATTAGGTTGTCGTAGGACATGACTCCTTCTTCTTCTTCCCCTTGTTGCTGATCACCTTGTTGCAGTTCTTGTTGTTGCCAGCCCTGTTGAGGCTGCTTTGATTGTTGTTCCAACGCTTGCATCGTTCTTAATTCTTGAAGGTCTTGCTGATTCGGCCGAGATGTACTCCCTCCTGCCCCTGGTCCTGCTCCTCCTGCTGCTGCTGATTCTCCTACGTCATTGGACGAACACAAAATACCAGCGGTGCTGTTTAAAATGCTGCTCATCGCAGAAGCATATGCTGAACCCATGTCTCCACTAGACGCTGCACCACAGGTAGTTCCTGTAGTTCCACCACTTGTTCTTTGCCCCCCACCTCTTTCATCACTCACACTCAAAGTCCGTCCCCCACCAACATTACCACCTAGTCTCCTCCTCCTCTCCCTCCCCAACTCACCCTCAATCACATCCAAAACCCCCAACCCAGTCCTCGCCCAAAGTGCAAAATGATGCAACACCTCCTTCTCCCCCTTGACTTGCAATTTGGCGTGTCGTTTATTCGAATACTTGGGATAGCCCCCGCTTCCATCGTGCTTTATGGGGCTTTCATCCAATAAATCAATATAATCTTGAGCTAAACTAGTGGGATATTTCGCCAGTGCACGGGAAGTAATGGCGAGTAACAGTTCTAGGGCTCGACGCTCATTAGGGAGGGATATGGGATAGCGTACATCCCGGCAGGTTCGGAGGTTTTGCATATTGGACATGCTGGGGTAATTGGAGGTGGAGTAATTGGAGGTGGAGTAATTGGAGGAGTAATTGGAATTATAATTGGAAGAGTAATTGGAAGGGGAGTGTTGGGAAGTGTAATTTGAGGTATAATTGAGAGTGGAAGAGTATGATGGGGAGGAGGTGGATCCAAGGGGGAACAGGCGGGTGTGGCTGTGACTTGCATGACTCGAATGGCTTGCATGGCTCAGGTACGGCGAGGATGGGTTATGGGTGCTCGCCGAAGGACTCGCCGAAGCACTGCCCATGCCACCATGAACGCCACCCATGCCCGCCAAACTGCTGCTCATGCTACCACCACCCATGCCGCCCAACCGACCCCCGGTCCACGTAATCCGATCCAACTCCGCCGAATCGCACGCCAAAACTCTTAACATGCTGAATAAAATTCGAGTGTTTTCGTTGTTGGAGACGCAGATTCGGACTCGTTTAATGGGAAAGAGGATTGGACGGTGGTTGAAACTGCTGGGGCTGTTGGGGCTATTGGCATCATTGGTGCTTGGGAGGTTGTCGGCGAGATTTGGATTGTTTGAATTGACGTTGTTGTTTGTGTTCTTCGGGTTCGATGTGTTGTCATTGAGATCCGATGCAAGACTACCGGGACTCTGATGCTGGGCAGACGACTGTGCCGAAGAATTGGCACCCGTTGCAGTGTTACTTCCACCAGCAGAATTTCCCGTCATGGAAACCATGGCCTCCATAATCGCTGACGGCGACGTTAAAGACGAAGACAGACCACTCAACCCACTCAATCCACTGAGACCCCCCAAGCCACTGAGTCCGCTCAAACTGCCCAAATTTCCTAGATTTCCCAAGTTGCCAATTCCACTCATTCCGCCACCCCCACGCGCCATGGCTGCCGCAATGGCCTGGAAATTCGACCCCGAGTAAAACGGTCCACTGGCATCCCCTCTTGTCCAGAATGCCAGTTTCTTCTCCCAGCACTCACTCCCAAATCCAAAGGGATTATTGGTGTTTCGCCCTTCTGCCCCCACACCATCTCCAGCCCCATCTCCAGCACCCTTATTACGATCACCACCCTCACCTTCACCACCGCAGTTCCCCCACTCCATCCACTCCAAACAATCCATCCCCAACTCCACCGGAACCTCATTCGGACAAAACCCATCCACCTCCCGATTCTCCTCCACCGCAAACCCATAATTCAACAAAAACCGATGATTGCACTTCTGCCCATAACTATCATACACCTGCTCCCCACACCCAATCTCCTGCAACGTCGTAATCGTAAAACACTGCGTCTCGTCCTCAAACGTCCACTTGGTCTCCCTCGGCCGATAATGATTCAGCATATCCGCATGCGGCACCAACGCCGAGGTGCGATGACCGTTGATGAGCAGTCCAAAGTTCCGCGAGCAGACGATCATCCTCGCCCATTGAAATTCTTCGAGGGTGGCAATGTGTGCGAATTCCGGTGCGATGCGGCAGATGCTGAGATAATCGTCCTTGATGGCGGTGGCCCGATCGTGGATTTGGACTAGTAAATGACTCCCTTGCAAATAATTCAATTCCTCCTCGTTCCAAAAGAGGGGCATATTCCTCAAATTCTTGGGCAATATCTCGTAGTACGGCCAGAAGAAGCTGGTGGATCCTCGAAACTTTTTGTCCCAGAGGAGGTAAATCATGAGAAAAATGTGTTTGGGCGCATCGAGTTCCAAATCGGCCGAGAGGATTTTGCGACCGATGGGTGTGGCTTGGCCCATTTCTACGGTGATGAGGCATTTTTTGGGGATGGAGACGACGGTGGTTTGGGGGGGGATGGTGGTGAGGGCGTGGACTCCGCGCATTTCTTTGGAGCCGTCGTCTTCTTCTTTGGGTTCCTTTGCCTTTTTGGAGGTTTTCTTTTTGTTTTTTTTGGAGGAGGGTGAGGAGGGGGAGGTGTGGTAGGGATCGTCAAGGGACATCATCGCCACGCCTGCTCCGCCCACAGCTTCTTCTTCGGAATGGATGGCCTCGGCAGTTCCATCTTTTTTTTCTTCCGCCGTTTCATCTTCCGAGAGGTCATCCAACGACCCATCACTGCCGCTATTATCACCATCATCACCGTCATCTCCATCACTCCCACCCCCTTCGTTGTCATCGCCATTGGCAGAGTTCTTGCGGGTGTTGTCATTGTCGTACTTTCGTAGTTCTAGAAGGGGGAAGGAAGCACCATTGTCGCGAAGCCATTGTTCGAATATTTGGAATTTGTCGGCTTCGGGGGAGGGGGTTTGGAGGAGGTTGTACGAATGGGTGTTGGAATGGGTGTTGGAGTTGGAGTTAGAGTTGGCATTGGAGGAGGAGTTTGGATGACGGTTTGGATGACGGTGGTGTTGGTTGTTTGGGTTGTTTGGATAGGATGGGCTTTGGAACTGATGGGAGGGATTGGTATGGGGTTGAAACTCGGAAGTGGTGTTGAGAGACGACGGGAAGGAAGAAGCTCTGGAGCGAGCACCTCCGTTTGGGTGATTATTCCTGTTTGACATGACTTTGTTGTAGAGATGTATTGCAGCAACTGGTAATCAGCAAATCTGCAACAACTGAATTATCGACTGTGTCAATGGTCAATGGTGTTGCACTTCAGCCGTCTAGCCTAGGCAAAGCGGGAGTTGTGAATTGTGGGCAGAGTTTCCGGATTGGAGGGCGATGATAGCGCTAAGATAGTTATAATTTCTCGATAACCCAATCAAAGTATAACAAGCAAAGCTTCCCTCGATTTGATGTAGTATGGTATCTCGTGGTAGCAGGGTGTAGTGTGTATGGTAGCGATATGGATGTTCAATCCCACTTGATGGAGCCAACGCGTTCCAATGGCGCAAATTCGTAGCGAATGATTGTGCAGACTTGCTTGGGCAATGCTCTTGATCTACTCCATATCTGAGATATTATAATTCACAAACTTGCACAACACCGACCAACGATGAAAGTTGAAACACTGGCCAATGCACTGGCTAAAGTTTAAAGGACGGATATCATTGGCGGAGGAAAACTGAAAACTGAAAACTGAAAACTTGTGCGGGTGGCCGGTGGCCGGGCGGTGGCCGGTGGCGGGCGGGACTGTTTGTCACCTGTCTGTTTGTCATGCTCTGTCGGGTGCAAAATTGGGATGTCTGATTGTTTGAGGGGAAAAGGATGGATTCTAACTGGATTCTAAATTCTAAAAATAAAAACTTACTCGTTTCTGCAAACCTACCTACCTAGTAATGTGTCATTATTTTTCAAACAAGACAGAAATGCCTTTGCATCTTATAATAATAGCACTAACTAACGAAAATGTTAACACCCCCGGAATGACTTTTTCAATACCAATTTTTTACAGATATCTTCGTGTAGATAAACTTTTAGGCCTTGGAATGAATGTTTTTGTACATATTTTACTATTACCAACTTCATAAGATACATATTTCTCTTATCATTCGTTTTAACCTGGTTTTAACATTTTTTTGCCAACCTGTTGTACCTAGGTAAATATTGTACCAAGGTAGTAAGTACCCACTTCTTCCTCTCTGCGTGCACAATAATTTTGCTAATGACTACTCATAATAATAAGCATTAACTGCCAAAAATGGAAAGTTGGAATTAGTAAGTATGTTACATAGTAATAATAGCACTAAGTAACAAACTGACCATACATTTAAAACCCCCGGAATGAATTTTGTGCTACCTATTCTTATACCAATTCCTTTTTAAGGTTCATTATTTGAAGTCAAAACTAACCATTAAAGCCACAATTGAATATAAATATTGATTGCCCACCAAACACTACAATACAATACAGAACCTCCCTTTAACTCAGCAATATTAAGAAGTACCTTAGATTGTACAACAATACCAACACAATACCAAGTACACTTGAGGTAGAGATTGTTGATTTGTACTGGCCCAACTCATACCAAATTTCATAAAGGACATTTTTAAAACATTTTCATGTCTTCAAAATACCACAAACCAATCATTGTTAAGTTTTTGGACCAAAATTCCATTTCCTTTGTATTTCTTTCAAATACGCTGGCATATTCATTCCAGGTGTGCACCAGGTTGTTCTTCCAAAAAAATTAATGCCATTGTGTGCCCATATTTATGTAAATCATACTAAGAAACCAATTTTTGTGCAAGAAATACCCCAATGGACATATGCATTGTATTTTACCACAACTCAAATATTTTTGAGATGGTGACCACCTGTTTTTACAATTTATTAAATAGTCTGGTATATTCATTCCAAGGGGTTAACCAGGATGTTCTGCCTGCATGCTTTTATGTATGTCTTTTGTATTTGTGATTATGTGCTTAATACTAAGGAATTGACATCCATGCACATTTGCAGTGTATTATCCTGTGGCCCTGACCTTTTTTGAGATGGAATCTAAATGGCTTGAATGTTCTGAACAACATTTTCATTTAAATACTTATCAAATTGTATGCTTCATTTTTCGCTATGGAGCAATACTGCCCTGGTAATCTCATGCAACAATTGCCTCCATTTGTAATGGTTCTTAAGTTCCCATGTTCTATTGATGCAATTGTATCAAACTAAAGGGTGGTTCAACTTAACAATATGTTACTTCAAAGACAAAACAGATATTTTAAGCAAAAAAAATGTGATTGTGTTTTTGATTATTGATACATATCAGTAATAAGTGTGTAACATCCCATTCAAGCCCCAAGACTCAAAATTAATGTAATATTACTAAATAAAAGAATCTACATAATATCTTAATTTGTTTCTAACCTTACTTTCATACACCAAAACTTGCTAGCGGCGCAAGCCGCTAGTTTTAGTAATGGGAGTAGCTTTCGATACAAACAAGAGTTTTTATAATAATTAGGAGAGTTTTTATTACAAAAAATGTTTTTGACTTGGGGCGTTTGGGATTACTTTTATGCAAGAATATTCAATAATTTGGTAGACTTTTGGTACAAGAAATTTATCTCAGGAATTTTTTTGGAACTAAAAATGTTTGGTAGGTTTCGATGCAAGAGGATGTAACAGTATGGAATGTTTTTGGTGCAAGTAGAATATTTATTTTGGAAGGGGGTTTTACAAAAAATATGTTTAACCTGGATTTTTTATGCAGGGTTCTTAGATTATTTTTATTTGAGAGATTTTTTATGCAAGAACATTTAACTTAGGAGGGTTTTTTATACAAAAATACTTCAATTTCAGAGACTTTACTATGCAAGAAAACAAAGTATGTAGAACTTTTTTTATAAAAATATTTTTAACTTGGGATATCAAAATTTCTTTGATATTCATCATAGGAAATATTTGGTTTTTAGATTTTTCTCACAAATATCAAATTTATCCCACAGGATGAATTTCAAAAATTAATAATACCTACACATGTAGAAACAATTTGATCACAAAATTCAGGATAAAATTGGATTTTATATCAATTCAATTGTGAAGTAGGTATAAATTTATAAAGTAATATGCATTGTATCATTTTTAGTTCTGAGAATGATTTAGTATCATTCCCTTGACTAAGTAACAATTTATTCATACAATTTATTTTTTGATAACAAATTCTACTACATCTAGATATGTTTTATTTCTAGATACCCAAAAATATCAATTTCCATTAAAATGCTCTAACTAGCACAGAAAAGGTATGTTTTGATGTTGGAATATATAAAAGCTCCCCCAGAAAAAGGGAGTGTAGATTCCAACTATTTCGACAAAAACAAAATATTAGTAACAATTAAAGCTGTTACAAGTCTGTAAATGTGTGATGAACAAACCCAACATGCTTGAGTTACAATTTTTGCACTTTTGTTGCTCAACCTAAACAAGATTTTTTTATGAAAAAAATGCTCTTTGTGCTGAATATGGATAATGAGTACTACTGTTACCCATTTTTTACACTGCCAAATAAAATTTGCACTGATACTTTTGAGCATAAACTAACTAAATATTCATGTTGTCAACAACATTTTTTGTACAAGAACTAGTACCAGTATGTAAAAAACTACACACATAATTGTATCAAGTACTGGAGTATGCATTGTACCAGGTAGAAGGCACCTGAATCCATTTTTTCACCTGAATCCATTTTGTCACAAAACTATCACAATGTACTAGCATAGTACTAGTACACATTAAATGTTATTTTTGCAGTCAAAATTATTATTTTTTAGGGTTTAAAATTTCAAAACTAATATGCTTGATGAGATCTATTCAAAAATGCAATAAAAAAGTAAAACTAAGCACAACATCTTGCAATTTTATGCCAAAATGGGCTTAAATGGGAAAATCACTTCAAATGAGCATCTACTCTATGTACAGTACCCTGTATCTGTATATAGTAGGGGTAACATGTAAACAATTTTTTTCGTCCTTACTACTAACAATTCCTTAGTGACAAAATGACTCAGGTCAAGGGAACTGAACATGACTTTTTGTCAAACATTGATTTGACAATTGGGTGGGTGGCTGATTAATGTTCCCAAAAGTACTGTATTTCTGTCATTTATAGAGGTGCCAGAGGTTAAAATGAGGTTTTGATCTAAAAGAGTGCAATGCATTTTGACTGCAGGTTTGAAATCAGCAGAAAAATTTGATCCCAATAGAATTTTCAAAATGCATTGCACTCCACTGGAACATAAAGTTACCTTGACATGTCAAAGTTCCTACTTGCATGTAAAGTATACTATACCATGCAGTATGTCAAAGCAATACTAGAAATAGGTAGGTATGAAGATTTCCAACAGCAAATGAAATCTATTTCAATTGGACAGACAGAAAACTCCATTTCAGATAATGTGAAGCTATTCTAAGTGGCTAAGTGCTAAGTCTGGTATTGGGCTGTTTTTGGGATATTTAAGGCCCTGCTGCTCAGTAGCAGTTTTTTTCAAAAATTGATAGGCACAGGAATTGCAAGGTAGTTACAACCCCTTCAATTATTTGCATCAACCATTCTATCATTTTTTGTTTCAACACTTCACCATGGAATTGTTTTTTGGCTTACATGACTTTCTTACTACTTAAAATGATGCAGAAAAGCTAAACTACAGTCCACAGCTGAGGCAACACGGGGGGGAGGGAACCACAAAGTTTGGAATTGGGGATTCTAATTGATAAGTTGGGACCTCAAAAGGCAGCTCATTGGGCTTCTAACTCATTGCCACTGTATGACTAGTACTGATGGTATTAAAGTATTGTGGGGAAATTCTGAGTGGCTAAGTATGGAATTGAGCTGTTTTGGGGATATTGGAGGCCCTGCTGCTTGATGTCAGTTCTGAACAATGGAAAAATTAGAGATGAAAGCCTTGGAGAGGCTTTTCATGATAAGAAGTGGCTGTCAGGTGAATGGAGAGAATCTGATTTAGTTTTGAGTGATGATAATTCTGAGGAGGGGGGGGGTTGTTGCAGTGCCCTTGCAAACCAACATTGATAAAACAATTCATGTGAGAGATGGGTGCAAATCTCAGTTTCAAGGTTTACATGCTTTTGGATCTACTCAGACAACCTTCAAGTTGACATAGGCACTAGTCTGATATAGCTATTTAGCTCCAGATTACATCATGAATTGCTTAATCATGATGTTGCTGATAATAACTCTAGAAGCATTTCTTGA
>JALLOT010002897.1:0-12016 GCA_036939595.1 Thalassiosira livingstoniorum | reverse complement strand
AAAGTGGCTATTTCCCCCTTTTGATAATCTATTTTTACTACCAACCACCTGTTTTGAAGATTCATCTAATATGCTGGTACATTCCTCCCAGCAGTTGAACCAAGATTTACTGCCTAAAAACTATTATTTATGCCTTTTTATGACAATATTTGTGTGCTTGATACTAAGAAACCAATGTTTGTACAAGAAATGCCCTGGTGGTCATTGACTTCATATCATCCTGTGTACTCAAAATTTTTGAGGCAGTCTCCATTTTTCTTGGATATTCTGAAAAAATTATGTAAGCAGTTATTAAGTAGTATGCACCTTGATTTTGGCCATAGAGCAATCCAGTCCTGGTAATATTATGTGATTGCACTATCTACTACCTCCATTTGTGTTGTTTCTTGAGTTCCCATGTTATATCAATGAAATTACTCCATACTACAATGTGGTCTAACTTTTTCATCTGTTATTGAAGAGGAAAAGGTTGTGTTGAGCAAATAATTGTAAGCATGTTTTATCATTGACACATCATAGCAGTATTATGTAACAATTCATTCAAACCCAAGGATCAAAAATAATGTAAAATTAATAAAAGGTATTTCATGTTGTATCAATTATTTTCTGACCTGAGTTTTCTTACACCAAAACTTGCTAGCAGTATAAGCCTCTAGTAGAGTCATAATAATAATAATATTATCTATCTACTTACTAAGTTCCTTTGCAATTTTTTTTTTCATGCCACAGGCCAGGTTTCCCGTGACAAAAATAGCAGTGTATCAAAATCAAGGGTCATTGATTGGAATATTCTCTGATAGATAAGGTTGGGATATTTTTGGAATTTCATTTCTCTTTTTTCTTTCTCTATTTCCCTGTGCCTGAAAAACGAAATACCGGCCTCAAAATTATTTGTACTTTGAAGTTAGAGTATAATTTCGGGATGATGTAAATCGGAAAGAGGGATTGTAAAATGGAAAGAAAAATCTTACGTGCGGCATTCCATTCGGGAGTCGAAATTGACGAAATCCGAGCTCCGTGCTCGAACCTGCTTGAACTAAAATCATCATTTTCTAATCAACACAACATCAGGAAGAATCTGGTACCATACTACCATAGCCTACATAGCATTTTTTGCAGTACATTTTCGGCACCTAAAGAAACTCTTTGGATCTCTAGAAGTCCATAAGCACAGGCAATCAGCAAGCAACATGTCAACAACTCAAAAAAACTGAATCAATACCAAAACGTTTAAATATGGTCGTATTAAGCGATTTAGCGAGAGAAGGGTTCACAACCCGAAGCCCGAAGGAACATGCCATCATGCACCTGTACTCATATATCTTAATCATATCATAATTCTTATCTACATCTACTAGCAACTTGACATCTGATTTACTACATCATGTTTGTTATGATCCACCATGAGGCTGAGACGTCTAGATTTGAACGGTTTATCAGACCCAACGCCTGATATTTACATCGTCGAAGTGAGACGATACATCGACGACATCATCATCATGGTAGTGGTGAACCACCGATTTTTTAGCTTCAGAATTGACATAAGAGACGAGCCCGAATGAAAAGGGGTTTGATTTGAGAACACTGTGACAAGGAATAGCCACAGCAAATAAATCAACAAGTCGAGCGAGTCAGGGCCAACCGTCGACTCGGCGAAGGAACTAGCCGCTTGACCGGGGACCGATCACCCTCAGTAAGCGACCGGATCAACTGGGAGAGCCACAGGGTGGCAACACAAACGTCGTGGCTACGACACCGGGGAAACAAGACGAACAGGCTGCTGTGCAGCTGAATATTGGAACACTGCCATGGCTGATCAAGCTACATTAAGGCAGTATCTCGCAGTATGCAGGATAAGAAACGATGCTGCGCCAAATCAAGTGACGCAGCAATTTATCAACAGTCAGGGGCTGACTGGGATCTCCGATTTTGAGACTTTGATGCAGAGCGATGCCAAAGAAATGGTGAAAAGTCATAATGCCGTCCCAACGAATACTAGACTGGGATTTATTGTGCAACGCAACTTGGAGGCGTTAATCTTTTGGGTACGAGATCGAAAGAGGAGACAGCTACGACTAGATGTGGGGCTATGGACGGCGCCGGCTCTGCAGAGGGCAAAAGTATCCATGGAGATCAAACAGGGAATCAAAGACAACGCTCCTTTGCCTGGGGAGCTGGACAAGATCCAAACTGGGGTCGGATGGCACGACTGGGATGAAAGGCTGGAGAATCATCTTGCACAAATCCCTGGGGTAGGGGGAGTGCCACTAGATTACATCATACGAAGGCCTAAGCCAGCCGGATGGAGTCCGGTGGCAGATGCTGCTAACGATCATGAAAGATTGAAGTATCAAGTAAGATTGACAGGGCCGGAGTACAGGGCGGACATGAAGACCGTCTTTTTAGCTCTTCAAAAGGTGACACTTGATAGCCCCGCCTATGAATGGATTAGGGAGCACGAGGCAGCAATGAATGGACGCCTTGCGGGCACTTCGTGACCATTTTGAAGGCCCTGGGGAAGTATCCAAGCGTGTCACCGAGGCGGAGATGATAATTAAGGATGCACATTATGTGCAAGAAGAGACATTTAGCTTTGAAAAATACTCAACCAAGTTGAAGCAAGCGTACACGATCTTGGACCGTCATCAGCAAGTGTTTGCCGAGTCGGCTAAAGTGAAGAGGCTTTTTGACGGGATTCAAGTACAACATAATGTCCCCATAACCATTGCGGCACAGAAGATGTTGGATGATCATCGTAATAATTTCAACGACGCAGTTTCTTACATGAGCGTGAAGGTAGCGGAGATATTTCCTCAGAAACCACTTGGGAAAACCAAGTCCTGGCAAAGGGTTTCGGAGATGAGTTCTGAGGGGGGTAGAGGCCGTGGTGGTGGCAGGGGACGTGGCAGAGGTAGAGGCAGGTTCGGTGGCAGGGGAGGTAGAGGAGCATATGGAGGAAGATCAAACTACCAAGCTGCCAGATCCGCCAACGTAGTGTTTAATGGCGTTGATTGCACTGACATGACACGCCAATTCAATGACGAGGAATGGAAGAACATGGGGGCGGCTGGTCATTCGTACGTCCACCGAGAACGTGATAGGATCAATGGGACACGTGGTGGAGGAAGGGGAAGGGGTGGAACCCCTAGGTCAATGAATGAGGTAACGTCTAAGGAAACTGGAGAGGATCAGGGCCAGGCTGATACAGCAGCGGACACTGTGGCAAGCAGTGATCCCAATGCAGGGAATGAGAAGGGCGGCTCTGCGGGGTCTGCCTTTGGAAGAGGAAAATACTCTAAGAAGCGCAAGGGGCCAGGACAGTGAGTCCACCCCAATATGGACAAGTGGTTAGCGGTAGCTACCACTCTTTAAGCGCTAATTAAGAAGCCAGCCCAATGAGTCTAATTCTATTCTTTCTTCTGCTGCATATTTTATATTCTCACACATATTTGTAGACATGTTCATGCAGTGGAACTAGTGACGTCCGGGCCACGGCACTACGAAAGACTTATCAAGAAGACTACTCACTCAATGTATGCCCATGCTGATCACGAAGTAGGCCACCTTGGAAGGTGTGAACTAGATAACAGGGCGGATACGATATGTGCCGGCTTGAATTGTAGGCTGCTATCATACACGGGGCAGTCTTGCGACGTCAAAGGGTTCCACGATTCATATCACCCTATCAATAATGTCCCAGTGGCGAGGGTAGCAACAGGGTATCAAGATTCAAATGGGAAAAGATTTATTCTGGTTTTCAACCAAGCATTGTATTTTGGACCAGCTTTGGACCACTCGCTTATAAACCCCAACCAAATACGAATGTATGGAGTGCCTGTTTGTGATGACCCATTTGACCAGAAACGAGACTTTGGAATTGACCACGAAGAATTATTCATACCTTTCCAAGCGGATGGTTCCACCATCTTCTTTGACACTTTTGTCCCGTCCCATGATGAGTTGGAGTATTTAGATTACATTATACTATCAGACGATGAAGTGGAATGGGACCCGTCTAGCGTGCAAATTTGGCAGCCAAAGCTTTCTGAGAGCGAGGTCTTCATTAAGCAAGTTGAGCGGAAGTCAAAGAATTCCGAAATGTACTTGTATGAATCCGATATGGTATTGGGTTCGATATCTGACGCCCTGGTGGAAGGGTCGATGACGGAAAGAATGGTCAAATCGGTGCAAATTGACAGGCATTCTGTGAGTGAAATGGTATCTAAAACTCGTCATACTGTGATAACACCCCAGCACCTTGCCCGTACCTTCAATATTGGCATAGAAACAGCAAAGAAAACATTACAGGTAACCACCCAAAAGGGCATAAGAACAGCGGTACACCCTGTCCATCAAAGATACAGGGTTGATCACCTGGACATACACCGGAAACAGTTAGCTGGAAAATGGTATTTAGACCATATGGTGTCATGGACAAGATCTATTAATCAGAATACCGGGGCGTGGGTTTACACGGATGGTAAATTCACCGAGTGTTACCCGGTACCTAAACAATCGGACGTGGCAAATACTTTGCAAGACTTTTGTGATGACGTGGGCATCCCGGGGAATTTGAAGTCTGATCGTGCACCGGAATTAACCGGTAAGCAAAGTGATTATGTTCAACTCGCCAGAAAACGTCGTATTACACTCGCATATGCAGAGCCCGAAAGGGTTAACCAGATCTGGAAAGTGGACTTGGAAATTAGGGAATTAAAGAAACGATGGCACCATAAAATGGCATCAAAGAATGTTCCGGCACGCGTCTGGGATTTTGGATTAAAGCACGCGGCAAAAGTAAGACAGTTAATCTCGCAGGGACCTGATGGTAGAACTGCTTATGAATCCATCACTGGGACTACACCTGATATATCAGAATACTGTGACTTTGATTTTTGGGACCTCGTTTGGTATTTTCCCCATAAACATCCCGGTGTTGATGTAAATATGCGCGAGTTAGGAAGATGGTGCGGGGTGGCGCACAGAGTAGGGAGTGACATGTGCTACTGGGTGATGCCAGTGTCTGGTAGGCCTGTCACTGATACTATGGTACAGCATGTGACCCAAGAAGACATGTCGTCTCCCGAGGTGCGTACCAAAGTTGAAACCTTTAATCGTGCTCTCAATGAGCGGTTAGATGATTCCAATTTTAAAATTGATGGAGTAACTGACATTGCCCTTGAGGACATTGATATCTTTTGCCCATCCCCAAATGACCCGGCATACGGGGACGAGTCGACTACACTGACTGATTCTGAGTACGGGGACGGTTCACCTGTGCCAGAAGAAGATGACTCCATACCCTACGATAAGTATATTGGAGTTAATGTCTTAATTGATGATGGTCAAGGGAATGCAAATATGGCCACGGTTAAACAAAGAGTCACTGATCATGATGGTAAACCAATTGGTAGAGCTCACGATAACCCTCTGCTCGACACAAGGCAGTATGAAATCGAATTTCAGGACGGTTCAATTGACAGATATTTTGCTAACGCTATCGCTGAAAACATCTACTCCCAAGTCGATGACGAAGGGAAGGAATATGTCTTGTTGAAGGAAATCTGTGACCATCGGAGAAACAACAGGGCATTGTCGATTCAAGATGGTTATTATACCACAAGGAATGGGACGAAGAAACCCAAGCAGACTACTGTTGGATGGGACCTGTTAGTTGAATGGAATGATGGTTCTAGTAACTGGGTCCCACTCAAGGACGTCAAGGCGAGCAATCCCATAGAGCTGGCAGAGTACGCTGTCGCAAACAAGATTGCTGAAGAACCTGCCTTTAAATGGTGGATTGATTTCACTCTGAGGAAGCGGAATCGAATTATTGCAAAGGCCAAGACAAAATATTGGCGGACCACGCATAAATATGGAGTCAGGCTTCCAAAGACGGTTGAGGAGGCCTTGAGAATCGATAAGGAAAACGGTAATCATCTTTGGGAAGATGCAATAAAGAAGGAAATGAGTAAAGTGTCAGTGGCTTACGTGGCGCATGAGAAGAATACGCCAGAGGAAATTAGAGACGGAAAGGCAGATGGACTGGTGGGCTATAAACAAATAACTTGTCACCTGGTTTTTGACGTGAAGATGGATTTTACCAGGAAAGCAAGGTTTGTGGCGAATGGTTCTTTAACTGACGCGCCTGTGTCTCTAACATACTCTAGTGTTGTCTCAAGGGACAGTGTGAAGATCTCACTGATGCTGGCAGCGCTGAATGGGCTTGATGTGATGGCCTGTGATGTGAGCAATGCGTACCTACACGCCCCGTGCAGGGAAAAGGTATGGTTTGTCGCAGGAATGGAGTGTGGAGAAGATAAAGGGAAAGCAATGATCTGCGTCAAAGCGATTTATGGGTTGAAATCCAGTGGCGCCGCTTGGCGGGCTTTGTTCTCTGAGTACATAACAGGAGATTTGAAGTTTATTTCAACGAGAATCGATGCTGACGCATATATTAGGAAGAACACAAAGCCAAGCGGTGAGCCCTATTATGAGATTTTACTCGTATATGTTGACGATTGCTTGGCTGTTTCCCATGAACCAGCGAAGATCATGAAATCAATAGGAGAAAACTTTGATATAAAAGATAAATATGGTCCACCAGAAAGGTTCCTTGGGGCCGGTATCGAAAAGTTCCATCTCCTTGACGGCTCCGAGGCATGGTCAATGAGAAGTGATCAATATGTAAAAGAGGCGGTTAACACGGTGAAGAAACTACTTGAAGAAGATGGTAGGGAGTTGAAGGGTGGGAAGAGACCTTTCAAAGGCCCTTTACCTCCAAGCTACCAACCTGAACTCGATACGACGGATGAATGTGATGCAAATATGACGTCTAGGTACCAACAGATTATGGGCATACTAAGATGGGCCGTGGAACTTGGTAGGATTGACATTTTGACAGAAATTTCTAAACTCGCTGCTTACCAAGCTAACCCAAGAGAGGGGCATTTGGAGGCTTTATATCTTATTGTTCACTATCTTTCTAAGGTACCATTCAAAAGGGTTGTCCTTGATCCCAATATTCCAGAAGTGGATCAGTCATGGTTCAATAATAACGCAGACTGGAAAGAATTTTACGGTGACGTCACAGAAGAAGATCCGCCGAATATGCCGGTCCCTTTGGGGAAGCCGGTCAAGATATCAGTGTTCTTCGATGCTGACCACGCGGGGAACGTGGTTACGAGAAGATCTCATTCGGGGATACTCTTATTCCTGAATAATGCTCCAATTATTGCTTATAGCAAGAGGCAGAACACTGTAGAGTCTAGTACATTCGGATCTGAACTTGTAACTGGCAGGATTGCAAAAGAAATCGTGGTGGCGATGAGAATTAAACTGAAGATGTTTGGAGTACCGCTGGATGGACCAGCTGATACGTTCTGTGATAACGCCGGAGTCATGAAGAACACAAGCATTCCAACGTCTACATTATCCAAGAAACATAACTCGATAAGTTACCATTCAATTAGAGAAGCCGTGGCTGCAGGGATACTGAAGATAGCCAAAGAAAATACTTTGACCAATCTAGCAGATGCATTGACTAAGTTACTACCGTATTCAAGGAAGCAGGAATTGCTTGGGAATGTCTTATGGGACAGGTGACGATGGATGGCTACTTGAGGGTAGCCAAATGGGGTTGCACTTGGAGAAGTGCACGGATAGGACAATGGTTACATCCGTTGGTAACGGTGTAATCATTGCGGGGACCGTTTAAATATGGTCGTATTAAGCGATTTAGCGAGAGAAGGGTTCACAACCCGAAGCCCGAAGGAACATGCCATCATGCACCTGTACTCATATATCTTAATCATATCATAATTCTTATCTACATCTACTAGCAACTTGACACCTGATTTACTACATCATGTTTGTTATAATCCACCATGACGCTGAGACGTCTAGATTTGAACGATCATTTACAATATAAAGAATTTCAAATGTTGATGAGACTCAGAACAAGGCTTGATGATGGTGGTGCTGCTATTTGATGGTCGGCCTTTTGGAAAGAATGTCATATCACAGAAGCAGCAACAACCATTATTGTCTCAGATGGGATGACATGGGCAAAAGTTAGTGTTGAGTTTTCAGATTACTGAAGGGGGTGCTACCATTGTTGGACCAAGGGGTTAGAGTCTGGGAGTGAAAGTTTGCCAAAACCGGGTGACAAACTTGCTTCTCAATATTTAGTTCCACATGTCCATTTTTGATTTCTGGGCACGTGGTGATTCACGAGAGTTTGTCCGAAGAGGAAAGGCTTTGTCTGTCCTTCGACTAAACTCTCGCAAATCACCACGCGCTCAGAAATCAAAAATGGACATGTGGAACTAAATCTTGGGGAGCAATTTTCCCGCAAAGGGATCTAACAAAAACTTTTTTATTCACTCCCAGTCTCTATTACCTTGGTTGGACTAAAATGATGCAAAAACTAACAACTGAGGTCCAAATATTTGAATGAATAGTTTTGGATGCATCTATTATAGCTTCCACAACTTGGAAACAAAAAAGTATTAGTGTTAGGGAAAAAGATTGTTCCAAATCTATCATATCACCTATTTTAGTTTGGCACCATTTCAGATGTGAAAACACCTTCGGGGTGGTGTTGTTGAAGCACATAATATTCAAAAAGGATACTTAAGTTAGCATTGAAAGGTGTATATCATGAGAAGAAAGAATCAACCCCATGATAAGCCTCAACAATGACAAAGGAAATTATGGTGATTCAATTTGAACAAGAATGATTTGAATTATCATGACTGGGGAGGTACTTGTTGAGGCAAAAAAGATACAATAATCTACAGAAAGCAGTAAGGCAATTCAAAGTATGACTGTGTTGGAAGTCTGAAAATGTAGCAGCTCCAAAACAAATAACCAATTCATATCATGGTGATAAGAAGAAGAAGGAGTGTGGTTATGGATAGAGAATACATTTGGCCTTATTTAATATACCATTTATATCAACATAGTCATATACCATTGTATCTGACAACATTGTATACAACCAATATTATAAAACTTTTTGACAATTGAATTTTGTCAATATTCCCACATAAAAAGTATAACTAGTAAGAAGATTGTTCACAAATTTGCCTCATGTTCTTACATCATTTTTTCAAAAGTTTCATTTCATCCCAGGGGTGTGACTTCAGGACCCACTGGACTCAATAAAACAACAAATCAGAGGCAATTCAATCACGGTTGGATTCCTTATCTCACAAACAGACATGACTATCATCACCAATAGAGTTTAAAAGCTAGAGCTATATGATTTGCAATCTAGTATGATATTAGAAAAGATACAATTTTGGATATGAATCTTTTTGTTTGGTAAAAGATAATTCCATCAAGTTATAATCACTTGGTGAGATGTTAGTCAATTGCTAAATTGTTAATTATTAAGCAACATCCAATAAGCAGTACACAAAATTAACAACAGCAATTCATGTTACAATAATACTGAGTGATTATTTTTTCATCTGTTTAATTATGGCTCCATAATTTTCAGTGGTATCAAGTTTCGATGTAAATGCTAAAGTTGAAAACCATTTAAGGTAGTTGAAAAACTATGATTTTTTACTACAAGTTGCTACAAAAATCTAAACAGAATTGTGATGGAGATACTAAAATTTAACAAAAATGATTTTTTAAGGAAAGTTGAATAATTTTTTTGAAAAATTATGAAGATAAAAGTATTATCAACTCCTTGTATCATTCAAAGTTTTGATTATTTGAAAGAATGTTTACATTTTGATTTACCTTCAAAAACAACATTGAAATAGAAACTTAGAGTTGAGGTAAATACAAAACATCAAAGATATTTACCAATCATACCTGTCTGGAACATTACAAAAAATCACTATAAAATATATTTTGGCACTTTTTGTCATTTTAAGCAATAGCCAATTATATTAATTTCACATAATCAAAAAACATATACTTCATGACATTGCCCAATCTTTCCTAAAGATGTTTGAAAGTACTTGAAGATGTTTTTGTGTGAATATCTTCAAACATCTCCAAAAATATCTTCATCTTTAAAAAAATCTTAACCTTCAAAAACATCTTCATATTTGTCTTAGTCATCTTCTTCAAACATCCTAAGTTAATTATGGTAAGAACAATAAGTAGGGTAAGCAAGGTGAGTACCATAGGTATGGTAAGTACATTAAGTACAATAAGTATGTCAAGTATGATAAGTTTAAGTAGTAATTACTTACCATACTTACTATAATTACTGTACTTACAATATATTTACAAAATTACAGTATTTATTGTACATAAGATACATAAATATGTTGCTTACTATACTTACTCTACTTACCATACTTACCATAAGGTGTTTGAATATAAAGTTGAAGATGAAAATGGAGTTATTTGAATATCTTCACACAGAAACTTCTTTAAAAATGTTCAAACATCTTCAGGCAAGTTTTGATGATGTCACAAGGTATTAACTTTTGTGATTATGTGAAATTAAAGAAATAATTAGCTGTCACATTAAAAATTTTTTAGGTATCTTTTGGCAGATCTTTTTTGCCAGAATAAAAATAATCCTTTTTCCCTTCGCACGATTTTTTACCCCGACATTTCTGGCACACCTAAACCGTATGAACTTTTTTCGTTTCTTACCGTGAGTTGAAGCGGTTGCTGCTTTCGAAAAGGTTCGAAGAAGCTTTTGATGAATATGTGCAGGAACATTGGCGATAAACTTTTAGAGAAAGCATAGAAAAAAAAACACATATTAGACAGGAGTATGACAATAAAACATGATCAGATGTCAAAACAAAATCTGAAAACAGGTGCAAATCAGGGTACGGTAGTTTTTGACGGGTACAAAAATTCTGAAACTAAATGAAACGCACTGTTTTCATTGAAAAAAGACAAAGTTTCTTTATGAGGTCATCAAAACGTCATCCAGACAGTACTCTTTTGTGGCCTACAGAGTTTTTATACCCCCAAACAAAATTTCTACATATACATATGTCACATATCTTATTAGTGTCATACTCCTGTATTTTCGTCACTTTTATTTTTATTCTGTCTACTTAGTTTGGTGCTCCAGTCTACCAATGCACTTAATTAAGTGTCACTTTCTCTTGCGGTCATTTCATCAAAAACTGACTTCTAAAAATAATTTAAAATACCATTGAGATGCAGAATTTCATGGAGAATTCATTTCTGCAACTATGACTGGGGGTTCCATAAGTAGAAGTTGCCTAAAAAAGGCAAACGTACAACTTCAAGTTGGAGAAGTAGGAGTAGAAATCAAATCAACTGAATTAAGTGCATATCTGGTACAAGTGTATAATTATAATGCATCACTAAATGTCCAGTTACGAAAATGCCATTTTTCAGCAGAAAGCTCTACATAAACACCATATGGACCCATACCATACCATCTACGAAAGCTGACGTTATGCTCTACAAAATAAATATATACCTTTAGGTGAAAATAAAGTCTTGAACCAAATACAGCACCCCTTTTGATAAGGTAAATCCCATATAGTGATGCATTATAATTCTAAGTAGATTTTGGTATGTTTTTGTACAGGGATTTTTTGTTTAGAAGTTTAAAATTTTGAATTATTAAGACGTATGATAAATCGCCTATTTACCCTGGAAAAACGTATGATACATCACCTATCTATCGCACAAAAGTAAAAAATTGAAAAATGACGATTGGAAGATTGAGTCTTATTAATCGCGTTCAAAATGTATTACTTTTATTGTACAATTTCCTACGATGAATTTGAAAACATTCCTCAACTTGTGTTTCCCTTTTTCGATACCACGTCACTCTACAACTGGACATGTTTTTTCTTGTGGTACTTTGTACATTATTTAGTTTCAGGGGCAAGCGTAAGCCATCAAGAATTGAAGTCTGTAAAATTGCTCCTAAACTAAAACTAGTTAGATAATGATGCATTAATAGTGATAAGACCGCATTATAATTATACACTTGTATCGTTCAAATATTTAGGATATGATACAGTACTCTTTTACAGAGGAATGGAGA